>CAOKZL010004208.1:0-40773 GCA_948472985.1 Iguana delicatissima
GTGGGCAGCGCCACTGGATCATACCCCAAGACCTCCGTAGAGACATAATCCAGTTTGTGCATGAGCAGGGACACCGAGGGCGAAGTGTGACTCTGGACTGGATTTGGGAAACCAGGTGGTGCCCGCGAGTCAAGCAGGATGTCGACCAGTGGGTGGACAACTGTTTGGCTTGCGCCATGGTCAACACTGACACCACTGGCCCCAAGGCGCCCATCCAGCATCAACGCATCAAGGGTCCCTGGTCACGCATCCAAATAGATTTCATAGCACCATTGCCCATAACCCCACGTGGGAACAAATTCTGCCTGACCGTCATCGACCCATTCAGCAAACGGATCAAGGCGTTCCCTTGCAGAGACAACACGGCAAGCACAGCTGCGCGCTTGCTCTTTAACAATGTCTGGGCGTGGTGGGGAGTGTCACATGACCTTGACTCCGATTTAGGGGTACACCTCACTGGGGAAGTTACCCAGGAGTTGTGCAAGGCACTGGGCATTCGTCAACGCTTTCACATCGCCCACCACCCTCAAAGCTCAGGCAAGGTCGAGAGGACGAACCGCTCCCTGAAGGAGGCGCTTCGGAAGATGGTGAGTTCCTCCAGCAAAGACTGGGACGCCAAGCTACCAATTATCCTGATGGCCTTCTGAGGCATGGTAGCATCCCATGGCTTCACACCACATATGGTAATGACTGGGCGGAAGATGGCGCTGCACAAAGTGTTCTGTATCAATACAAACCTCCCCTCCAATTTAGAACTGGTGGTTCTAAACAACGAGTGGGTGAGGAACCTGGTCAGCCATCTTGGGCAAGTTCACCGGCAGGTCACAGCACAGCTAGGAAAGAACCTACAGAAAATGAACAGGAAGTTGGGATGGGTCCACCGCCCTTGCCAGTGGGAGGAGGGACAGTTGGTCCTCTACAGAAACTTCTATAAGGACAAACACTCCCTCGCCGCCAAGTGGGTTGGTCCTGTCCCCATTGTGAAGTGGGTTTCACCCGCAGTCTACCAGGTTAAAATTCCGAGGAAGAAGGGAGACTGGTTGAAATTCTTCCACGTCTCACAGCTAAAAGACTGGAAGGGTCAGCCAGTCGACCCGAAAGGCATCATGGAGCCAGACCGACTTGAGGAGCCCACTGGGAAAGCTCCCCTGAGTGTAATCGCTCCTCACATCTCCTTGAATTACACGGAGATTCCAGCAATTAATTTGTCAGAGACGTTTGTCTCCATCTACGAGGCATTCAACAATGGTTGAACGGCCCCTGTCTGTGAGGAGCAGAGGCAGAGTGGCGACCCATCTTTGCTCCCAGTTATTGTAAAATAGTTCCGCTATGTAAATAGTTTGTTAGTTTTGGTGTTAAGTAGTTATTTCTTTCCTTTTACTGTTTTGGGGGAAGACCTACGGGATGGCTGTCCCAAGGCCTTCCTATCCTCTGAGGTAGATCGGGCCTTCAGAGTCAGACCTGATGCCCTGAGGAAGGGACATGAGTCGGACCAGGACGCCGGCATTCTCTCACTCTGAGGGATTGCCTTACGCAATGGCATCCCGGGGAAAAGGGCCAGACGAAGGGGGTCTCACGACCCTCTCAGAAGAACCAGGTCTGACTCTGGACTCCCGGTCTACTGCCCAGAATGACCCCCGCCTTTTGGAGACCTCTCTCCTCTTTCTGCTTGCGTGTTCTGATTGTTAGGGTGAGAACAGACTGAGCCACCACCTTGCTTGCCACTCGGTTCGGCCTTGAATTCCTAAATTTAGAACTGCTCTCCGACGCCCCATAAGGGCCGGAGACCCCCACAATTGGCTGGACGCCCGGCCCCAGTGCATTGTGTCTAATCTGCATATGCCATTAGAGCATTTGCATATGTATGCCCAACCATCCGAACCAATCACCGAGAGGGGCAGCATCCGCTCTGGCAATAGGCAAGAGTACACTCGCTTGTCCCTGATTTGGTTCATTCTGCCTTTTCAACCAGTTTGGGAGCCCCCGCCGCCAGGCAGACAGCAAAAAAAAAAAAAAAAGACCAGAGCCTAACCTAATTCAATCTGAGCAAGTGTGTACCATGGTCTTTGCAATAGGTACTCATGGCAGAGGGCAACAAAATACAAAGGACTGCATTATCAGCCCTCTCATATTAACACCATGATATTTTTTGCAGGCCTGGTCCACCACAGATGGTACACCGTGCCTGGAGGGCTTTCCTCTACTGAGGTGCAGTCAGACCGACCTTCACCTTAGGGTGGACTAGGGTCTCAAGCAGTCACCCCTGCACCCTCCGTGTTAGTGGCTTTGCCTGGTGTCTTGTTAATACCAACTGAGGCTCCCATCATCCCCGGATAATTGGCTTTTCAATTCGAACCCAATTCCCAGTAGGCTCCTTGCCATTTATTTGCATTTGTTAATTGCATTGGCTATCAACCATGTCAGTTTTTCCTTCGTGAGCTATAAGTCTACGGTTCCCGAGAGCTGGGACTACCTCCAGACTCGTCCATCACCCCCAGGTATCGTGGGGGGCGGTGAATGCCGAGACATCACTGTTCCAGCTGAGAGCCAGGCCCGAGATGACAACCTGATCCTGCTGCCGCAGTTGGGGACCCCAGACGGAGTGATCCTGCCGCTCCCCAACGGACCTTATGAACTGTTTCGCCAGTATCCCAGACCTTATGAACTGTATCGCCAGTTTAAAGAACTTTCTGCCTTTTGGACTATCCGTGTTGCCGATGCTTTGCAAGCCAGCTCCTGCAAGGAGTTAGCGTTCCCCAGCTAACTTGCCTACAGACTTGGACATCTTGTTGCTGTTCCTGCTCCACTACCTGGATGGACTCTTGTGTTGCTCATCGGTTCCAGTTACAAGACTTTTCCTGTTTCCGAGTGGGGGTGTGTGCAGAGACTTTTGCTTGCACCATGCCTCCCCCGTACTACAAACTCTCATTCCATCACTCCCACGCTGAACTGCTTGCTCCTTGGACTGCCTTTCATCACCATACCCTGCATTGGATTTACAGTATTTCATTGCCACTTTTGCATTGTTACACCACCTTTCTCCATTGGTGGGAGGGTTCTTTCATTGGTTACTGCTCATTGCTCATTATCATTGTGTATGTCTGTGTGAATGTGTTTAGGTTTAGTTTCTAGATAGGAATGTTTTTATAAGATAAGAATCCCTTGTGCTCATTGTAAAAACCCCTTGGCCCAAAGAGTGATACAACTCCTGTACCTGTCGACCTCCATTCGATGCTAAATTTATTTTGAAATGTTTAATTGGAAAATGTCCGATATTGTCCCAACATATTCCATTTTCGGGGGGATTGTTACTGCAGTTTAGACCTCCTTGCGGACACCCCTAGATATCATTTTGATATCAATAATTCGGCTTTCCCCTGCCACCCTGCTCCACGTGTTTGCGAGGCCACTGGACAAGCATGCAAACAGGCATGGCCGATAATTGCTGGACATTCCATTCTCCACCCAGGCAGGCCAGATACAGCTGGTTCGTCGCTTCAGGGACCTCTCCGGCAAATACCTCGGTACATATGCGCGATACTAACAAAAGCCTCCTGCCCTGAGCAGGCTACTGGACAAAGGTTGTGCCGTCCACTGGTAAGTGCTGCGCATTTGCATACTGGCTACACTATTGTTAATTCGGCTCTGATTCCATCATGCAAAGTTGTGACCTTTCCGAGACATTGTCTCGCATCCAAAACTCATTGTTGTTCCCCGAGTAAGGCATAGCCTGTAGTCACAATTCACCCTATAAAAACCTCTGATTCCGAGACCTCCCTCGGATCGCTCGGCCCACTCCAGAGTTCTATCCTGCCTTGCTACCACATTGTTTGGCGAGCTCCCCTCAGCTAATCGAGCTGAGCTTCTTCTCCACATCCCCGGCTTCTCTCCTAAGCTCCAGGACGACGAGACAGGTGTCGTATCACCCACTTCCCTCTGAAAATCCCTATCCCTCATTCAATCTCTGATTCCTTAGTTATCTGTGTGACTGTGGTGTTTTAATGTTTGTCTGTACTCAATAAAACATCATTTTATTACTGTAAACCCGTCTGGCTGCTTGACTGACCTGACCCCGTAGATCCTGGGTTGCAAGATCCTGCTAAGTTACCCTGCCTCTCGCTAGCTTAAGTGAGTGCTCCAGCTAATTTTCCCCAAGGTTGTGTTTTATTGTTCGGTTATTTAGGTGGCCCTCCCATGACCCCCAGAGAACAGGGCAACAATAATCTATGTTGTTTATCTTTATATGTAGAAACCAATATTTTAAACTGAATGCATCTAAAAGGAACATTTTTCCTGGGGAGTCTATCCTTTAGTAAGTCCATCAATGTATTGTTATTCTCCTCTTATCTAAGCAGAGCTTGTTATAGATTCACAGACCAGTTTCATACACTCTCCAAAGTAAAGTCAACTCACAACTCACATTGCCATTCAAGGTATCATTGTAAACTTGGTTATGACATCACTTTCATTTTTCACTTTTCATTGTTCACTTCACTTTTCTAGCTATGTTGACAGTCTCCCTGCCTTGTTGGATGTGTAGACATAGTTTCCAGATCGCAAGTCAGGTCTTTCTCCCTGTGACTCACAGCAGCACTCTCAGGGGTTTCCTGTGCTTTGTTCACTTCCTTTTTTCAGTTAAAAAAATTATGGAAAAAATACCACAGGACTCTGACCAGAATTGCATTGGAAGTATCTGTATATGACAAAAGGCCATCGTGATTATGATTATGACTATTACCATTCTAGGAATATAGACAACCACTTTACATTCCAGGATATGGCAAAATGATGATGATGATGAAGAAGATGATGATGATGACAACAACAACAATGTTTGTTTGTTTGTTTGTAATGCTCTTTTCACCTAAGGATGGAACATCAACATATACAATCAGGGACAAAGCCAAAAAAAACAGAACACCACAATAATATATGGAATGAAATCCCCAACCCCTCACCAGTCACTATCCATCTCAGCTCCTTAAACATAACTTAAGATGGTGAATCAAAGAAGAAGGTCTTCAACCTTCTACAAAAATGGATGATATCCTCCTTCAGCCAGAGGCCCAAAGGAAGACTGTTCCACAAATTTGGACCCAGATCTTGAAAAGCTCACAGCCTTGACAGAACTGTGTGCATTGGTGGAACAGACAATAATCCTTTGCCTGTAGATCTTAAATTCCTGGATGGAATATACCATACAAGCTGATCTGTGAGGGATGAAGGGAGGTTAAAAAACAAAGCCTTAAATATCAGGATGAAAAGTTTGAAACAGGCCCTGGCCCATGCTGGTAGCCGGTGAAGGGATCTATGGGGAGAAGAAACAGGTGAATATTTAGGCAGATTTAAAACAACCTGAACAGCATTGTTCTGAGGAAGAAGGCAAACCTGCCAGTAAACTGTTACAATAATCCAGGCATAAGATACCCAAGGCCTGGACAAGCAGATGGGCAGTCTCTGCAGCCAGGAATCTCCGGATCCTGCAGATGTTCAAAAGATGGAAGTTTCATGCATTTGCAGTAGCCCCAATAAAAGGGCGTAGAGATAGGCAGTCATCCAGCAACTGAGACAGGAGCCACTGTAAATCCAGTGGAGGACATGAGAGAGGGATTGCTGGGTGATCAGGCTGAAACACTAAGATCTCCCTTTTGTCCTCGTTCAGCTTAAGACAATGAGTGGTCATCCATAAAGAAACACATGACAGATAGTCCATCACTGACTACCACACAGTGGCATCAATTGACTTGAAACTCTGAAAAGCTGAGTGTCATCTGCATAAATGTGATACTGAAAACCCAATTCAGAAATAAGAAGTCCAAGGGGCAATGTATGTAATCAAAATAGAAGAGAACCCAAGACTGATCCTTGTGGCATCTTTACCGTTACAGGAAAAGCTGTTGACATAAGTCCCCGAAATGAAACAGAAAAGGAACAACCACAAAAAAAGGATTTAACCTATTCCTAGTGATGCCATCCATAATAGTAAGATCGGATGGTTGAAACTGTCAAAGGCTACAGAAAGATCCAATAAGATCAACACAGAAGTTAATCGCTGCACCTTTGCCACTAGAATATTGTTCACTACATGAGTCAAGGCTGCTCTAGTGGAATGACCTGTATGAAACTCTGATTGAAATCAGTCAAAAAAAATCATATATAGTCAGGTAGGGCACCAACTGGGAAAGGACACCTCTCTCTAAAGTTTTTGAAAGAAATGGGAGAAGAGACACAGGATGATAGTTAACAGAAAGTGAAGGATCCAGAGAAGGTTTCTTTAATAGGCGATGTAAAACAGTGGGCTTAAAACAGCCTGGGAAGATACCCCCGAATAGAGAGCAGTTCACCAAATGGGTTATATAAGGCAAAAGCAGAGGCAAAAAAATGGGTAAAGGAAGGAAGAGATAGTATCAGTAGGACAGGAGGTGGAGAAGAAGACATCACAATCTGACTCATGACTGCCTCTGTAACACGGGGAAAGCAAAACTCTTCTCAGCCTGGTGAAGACATGGCCTGAGCCAAAGGCTGTGGTAAATTAACTGATGGCAATGGAAGTGACGATCCACCCAGCAAACATGAATCAATAGTTGTCTTCACCTTCTGATCAAAGAAAGAGGCTAAGTCACTTGCAGAAAGATCCTGAAATGAAGGATCCTCATCACAACCAGCTGCTGGACTCAATAGGGTATTAAAAGTGGCAAATAACTGATGAGGCATATGGGCTTGAGCGTGAATCTTCTCCCACAAGTAAGATTGTTGAGATTCAGCAACATGAGAATAATACGTTTTACAAGCATTCCTCAGACTTTGATGCAAATCATCTGATGGATTTTGTCTGTACTGCCTTTCTAGCTGACAGACAACAGTTCATTCCCTACACAGCTCAGCATGCAGCAAAGGCCTTGGACAGTTCTGTATAACCAGGAGAGTTCTTGATCGTGCCACAACCTCTAGGGCAGTTTTTACTGCACTGTTAAATTGGTTGACCAAACTGTTCACTGGTAACCCTGTCCCAGGGTCTACAATTTTTGATATTAAATATGATTCAACATGCCTGAGAGGTCACCCGGATGAGCATGTAGGCAGCAACAGTCGAATGATCGAAAACCAGGTCAGGCCAGTACAATCCCTCATCATGTAGCCCCAGGAAACCTCAAGCTGTGCAAACCCACAGTAGACAAAGGGTCCTCTGCCTCTGAGAAGCCAACTTGAGGAGATTAGCATGTTTTTCCCAAGTTGAGCACTGATAGCGGTAAAATCCTATCAGGCAAGGACCAGCTACATAAATTCACACCACAACCCAATGCAACCGAGGATCCTGGAACTTTGGCAACACCTTGTAATCCCATCATGCAAAAGGAATTGCCATTATGCAATTCTTTTCCATTGCAACACCCATTGTTTTCCCCTAGAGAGGATTTGCCCTCAAGGTACGTTTTCCCCTACAGATAGTCCTAGTTTTTGAGAGTTTCTTTGGATAACTCCTGGTCATATCAGCAGACCATTTCTCTGTCAGTCAAATAATCCCCTCAGCCCTCTTCGTGCTGAGCTCTACTTCTCCGCTGTTTTTCCCGGACCAAGGAGTTCAGGAAAAGGTGCAGTATCACCCCGGCTATAATCCCTTCAATATTTCCCCTATCCAGCTTCCACTCTTTGCTTCTTAATAGGTCTTGAGTGTGTGTGTGAGTGACTGCGTTGATGTGTGAGACTTTCACTCAATAAAATCATTTATTTGACACCTTTGTCTGGTTTTTGGCTTGGCTTGAAACCGTAAAAACTGGGTAAAAAGACCCCGCTAGGTTACCCTGGCTCTCGCTTTGCTATTGCTTGTGCTCTGTTGAGTTCCCATTTCCTATCACGAGGAGCACATTAAGGAATCCCGCACAGGACCCCAGAAATCAGGGTAACAAAGCCATCTGGTTCAAATGCATCCTCCACAAAACTCTGGTCCACTGGAATGTTTTCCATCTCTGTCTTACTCTCTGGTACTCTGTTCTACCATCCATTCTTCCACAGCTCTAAGGTTGAACCTATAATGTCACTGGGTAACTGGCTGAAAGCTTGACAGAAGAAATCCAGGAATATCCTACATAAATCCTGACAATCCTTCTTTTGTATAGTAGGGTGAGGTGGAGGTGGTATACTAACTTTACAGGATATCAGGAAATGATCTGACATCCCTACATCCCTAACCTTGTCCGGCTCAATATCCAGGTTCCTAAACAGGAAAAGATCCACCGTTCCTCCAGTTACATGTCTGGGAGGGGTTTCCAGAATTTCCAAATTAAAAACTTCCAGAAGAGAGAAAAAATTCTGAGGAAATGAAGTAGGGTCTCTACCGATATTGAAGTCCCCACAGATAATATGAACAGGGTTCAAAGACTCAAATGCAGATGAACACTCTGAAAATTCCTCTAGGAAGACCCCATTACCTCCAGGGGGCATATAAATCCCAGCTAATGCCTCTGGGGGATGATCTATTTGCAGTGTTGTGACTTCAAACTATCACTGTTCATGACAAGGGGCTTAGTGATGTCTTGTAAATTATTGCAGGCGCTCCTTTCCAAGCTTACCATTCGAGGAGAGTACATACTAGAAAAGCCATGTGCTTTAAGAATAGCCAGAGGAACAGTATCACCCCCACATTATGCCCTAATAAAGTGGATAAAGGAATAGAGGTTAAACAGTGAGAGCAGTGGTGATTATGAGTATGCCATAAAGATGGTAAGCGTGGCTGCTGTAGGACTGGAATGGCAGACATCACAGCTGTGCTAGGAAGTCAATCACAAATTCTTAAAGTCACCAGTCTGGTCTTTTGGCTCCCAGCTCTCTCAATTCCCAGCTGCCAACAAAGCCAAACAGGCTGTAGGTAAGTTTACAACTCCCATGCTAATCTACAGTTTAAATTCCAACAATATCTTCTGCCTGGAGTGAAAACTTCTCTATATTCTTACACTTTGATTTCACACTCATGCTGTCCTGTACTCAGGTGTTGAGGTCACCAACTTCCTATGGTCTATGCAAATATGAATTATCTTTGGTTGGTTGTTTGGTTGTTTGATTGATTGCAGATAATAAAGAAAAACTAATAGCAAACTCAAACACAGATGCCTCCAGAGCTTTACCCAAATGCTGCTATCCCAACACCACCATGTTTGCTGACTTACACTGAATCTTTATCTCTGCATCTCTTTAGCAGGCTTCTTAACAGTTTACACACAGAGGAATGATACCATCTTCAACAATATAATTAATCCATTTACCCATTAAGAAAAACCATCTGTTCTGCTGAGGAACTAAAGATTTCTAAACTAGCATCCAAGGGTTAATATGCTTGAACATTGCTAGATATTGCTATATGTAGTAGCATTCGTTACACAGCTATAAAAATCTATAATGAGCATCCATTCAATCAGAATGGGAAATATATCTGTTCAGCATAGACTAGCTGTTTCTTCTTAGCAGCAGTATCTATTTGCATCAACACATCTAGGCAATTTATTATTTAAGAAGAGCATAGCGCTGAGGCTGTATTACAGCCTATCTTCCCCAGTTCAGAATGCAGAGCAGTCTGATTTTTCTCTCTTCTTGCTTCCTCGATAGACCTGGTCTTTTGCTCTAGGGTAGCAGAGAACAAGCCTGAACCCTCTTACCTGTGACAGTCCTTGAGGTACAGATGGCCCTCCATATCTGCAGATTCTGTATCCACAGATTCAACCAACTACAGCTTGAAAATATTTTTTTTAAAAAAAATCCTAAAAATTTTGATTTTGCCATTTTATATAAGGGACATCATATTACTTCACCATTGTACATTATGAGACTTGAGCATCCACAAATTTTTGTATCCACAGGATGTCCTGGAACAAACCCCTTGCAGACACCAAGGGCTTACCATATTTAAAGAATGCAAGTCTTGAAAAGAAAAAGAAGTACATGCAAATGCTGGTAACAACCATACTATAAACCTCAGTGCAAGAAAACTATTAAACTTACATAAACTGGATCTTTATTTAATTATGCAGAAATCAGTCAGCTCATTGAAGTTCGTGAAAACTTCTGCTTGTGTATAATGGATTTCTTTCACCCAAGGTTGCTAAACAGAAAAGTGAAACAGGTGGATGAGTCAGGGTAGAAAGAGGTCAGTCTCTTTTTCTAGAAAAATAGAATCTACTGACAAACTTCAGCATCACAGCAACCCTCACATTAGTATTTTAGAAATTGAAAGATTTTCTTGTTGCAAAGGAAGGGAGCTGGGATTCAGGAAGCACTGAGAGTTGGGATCCTGACATGGTAAGCTCCTTACCAAATTTTAATTTGGTGTTTTAATTGCTTGTTCCACCCTATTAATAAGTTAAAAGACTTCAAATGACAGAGGTTATTTTATCAGAAAAAAAATAAGCAAAGTTTTAGAAACAGCTCATTAGTTGGGATAGCTGCTAGTTACCTGGCCTTCCTTCTGACTGTACTGCCTAGAGTAACCATCATAAGAGTTGGCTGAGAAGATTCCACCCTGAAGCTTCAAATCCAACAACACAGAACCTGAATCCAACTGAATAGTATTTTGTTTGGCTGGAATTCAAACGTACTAATGGACTAAAGTCCCTGGGTCACTTCTGTATACAGAGCGGACGCAGAAAACAGGATAAGATGCATTATTTAACACAATAGGATGCACTATGATGTTAGACCTGATCTTCAAGATCAATGCTTATCTTGCCATTTGGTTAAAAGGACAACTAACAACCAGCAAAAGTGCTTTATTGTTCTAAGTATGCTTGTTAATAACATTTTTTAACTTACTCCTGTGGTCTTAGTCCCATGGTCTCCTCTCAATGTAAAAGTTTTTGCTGATCATCTTCTCTTTTTTCTATTCTATATTCTATGAGTCTATGACTCCTTTTTTGTACTGAATTATATGAGTCTCAAAGAGTTTTTCTTGGTTCTAGATATCTTACATCACTAATTTTAATGTCTGACACTCTGTTAGTTTGTTTCTGTTTTGTTTCTCCTCCTCCTCTTTTCCTTATTGGGTGTTGGCTTGCTTGTGTGCTAGTGGCTTGCGTGTGTGTTCCTTAGTACTCTATAGAATCACTCTCTCCTCCTGTGACACTGTAGGTTTCTTTCCAGTCTCTTAAGTTGGCTACCACCATGCAAGACTGGAAATTCCCTCCCAGCATTTTACTGGGGTTCTTGCCAGCCTCCGAAAGCTGACTCTCATGCTTGGAAAGACTGGCAATCTCCGCAACTCTATCAGGTATGCTGCCACCACCACCCTGAATTATGAATTATTTGGACAGGACAGGAGGGACCCTGCCCAATCTCTAAGCGTAAGGATCTTCTACCTCCCCCTTCCCCTGAGTGAGAGGTCCTATGTAGCGTGTGCCAACCCTGGCGTGGAAATGGAGAGAAACAGAGGTTTATAGAAGTGTTTTAATCAAGGCATGCAAATAAACAATATACACTTGAGAGACTCCCCTCTCCCAGGTACACTTAGTTACAAGAATTTACAAAACAGATATAACAGCACAGATACATTCTTAAGATCAGCCAATTCCCAAAATAACAACATCCCTAACGCGACTAACTACTTATTTCTAGTTACTCACAATTAGGTTATAGGCATAGATGGTCTAAAGGAGAAGAGAAGGGGGGTCCAGGAGACACGGCATGCCTGCCAGCTCGACTGGCCCAGCTCTCCTCTCTTTCTCTCTGTCTCTGTGTCTCTGTCTCTCTCTCTGGCCACATGGCCTCTCAGAAGTTTTATATTTTCCTCCTTGGAAGGATCTGGAAGCATCTCCAAGATGCCCACCTCTTTTCCTTTTGGTTGGTCAATTCTCACCTTGTGACCTGTGATGCTGACCCTTTTCTTTTGGTTGGTCAACTCTCACCCTGTGACCCTTGATGTAATCCTAACACCTCATTAACCCTTGGTTTACCTGAAGAGGGAAGTATCTTCCTTTGATAAGCCTAGATAATGGAAAGCCCCCATTATCACACCTCCTAACTCTATTGATCTATTGTGTGTGGGACGAGAGGAAGTGAGTCAGAAACTTCATTCGGGAGGAGCTAGCAGCCACTAGCTCTCTCTATAACTGCAGCCCCAGTCCCTGGAGTCAGTGAACTGGAGCTCAGCTAATAAGCACCAGGGCCAACAGCCATTTCATGGGGGAGTTTTAAAGAGGAGGGCCAGAGCGCTGTTTCAGTGCCCATTTAAGACAACTGAAGATGGATGGTGAGGGAGGTGCTGCAGTCAGAAGGTGTGGGCAGCTGTACCTGCAGCAAGTGCAAATTGGTTGACCTGTTGGAAGAGAAGGTCCAGCAACTTGAAGCCCATGTATTATATTAGAGAGCATGAGGTTTTCTTGGGCAGAGAGGAGTATGCTGTCCTAGATGAGGAACAGACAGGGAGGTCTCTGCAGAGGAAGTCAGTTCCCAAACACAGGAGGTAGACATTTGAAGAAAGTGACACACAGAAGTAGAAAGACCAGTGATCATTCTGTAAGTTTAGAGCTACAGAATTAATTGCAAGCTCTTTCCTTATCAGTGAGGATAAGGAACAGAAACAAGAGCAATAGCATCAATCCTCAGAGAATGTGCAGGTGACCTTGAAAGATGCAGCACAAGCATTGGCCCCTGCCAATCCCCAGAAAGAGATGTGTGGAGGTGGTAGGGGACACCCTGCTGAGGGAAACAGAAGCAGTGGTTTGTGGGTCTGGTAGATTGTCTTCAGCAGTGTGTGGTCTCCCAGGGGCGAAGATCTGTGATGTAACAGAGCGCCTCCTAAAACTCAAGTGGGAGCAAATGGCACTGCAAGACACTGCTTTCAGGAAATCAAAAAGGATTACAAGGCTGTAGGTAGGAAACTAAAGAATCCTGATGCACAGGTTGCCATTTTGTCTCCCCTTTCAATTGGAGGACATGTCCTAGGAAGAAAGACAAGAATAGTGAATGTGAACAACTGGCTCTGCAGATGGTGCCATTGGGAATGTTTGGCTTCTTTGACCATAGTATGTGGTTTCATGAAGATAGACTTCTGGCAAATGATGGGTTGCACCTCACGGCAGGAACAATTTTCTGAGTCTCACAAATCTGATCAAGAGACCTTTGAACTGAGTTATGTGGGGGGCAGTATTCTTGAGGGCAGGAGTTCATCAAGTTATGGAGATTATAGTCTGAATGTTACAGGGAGAACTGGGTGAACAGTACATGAACTCAACAGTGAAAAGGGAAAAAACCTTAAATAAGCTGCTGGGGGGAATGATCCATGGTTGTCATGTGAGGATTTTCCCACTGTATTTAACAAAGAATATGAAACATAACGTACAATTATTGCTGAAGCTAAAATCCTACAATACATACTTGGTTAAATAGTAACACACACTTACTGCATACAGTTCCACACAGGTGCATACTCAGGGTCTTCCCCTTTCCCAAACTTCCAATGGTTTCCATGGGACTTTGCTTATTTTCATACTTTGATCTCGCCACCGCCCCCCCCCCACAACAACATCCATCCCCTCAGTGTTTCCAGGTTATCTCTCAATGCAGCCCATTCCAAAATTTCTGGCTTCAGCCCCTCTTGGAAGTATTGAATCTTGGTTGCCTCTGACCAATTTGGTACCTGGAGGGCTAGCTACTGAAACTCCTCCACGTGCTCAGCCATCAAGTGATTGCCCTGCTTAAGGGTCATCAGGCACGCCCTGGTTTTAGCTGGATGGCCATCTGTTGGGAATGCTTTGATGGGTGTTCCTGCATAGCAGGGGGTTGGACTCGATGGTTCCTGGGGTCTCTTCCAACTCTATGATTCTATGATAGGAGTCTTCAGACTTGGCTGTCAGCCTGTTCATGAACAGACAGAAATTCCCCAGCTCTGGAGCTCCTGCATCATATGCAGGATCACCAGCCAGTCCCATGCCTGCTCCTCCACCTGAGTTTCTTCAAACTTCCCCTTCAGCTCTTTAGAAGTGTGCTCCCACTCTGACATAAAGCCAGCTACGTGGGTTAGGAAAAATGGTAGGTGTTCTCCTTGCCCATTGAAAGTAGCTTTGAGCTACCTCCTGCCTGGTGCCAGGGGAATTGGGGCTGGTTGAATTCTCAGCAGTGCTCCTCTTACAGCCCTGTCTAAGGTCTGTTCCCCTACTCAAGGCACTATGTCTCCTCCAGCCAGTGAGGCTTGAGCTGCCTTAGGTGTCACCCAAATTGCCAAGTTGTCTTAGTTGCGAGAGTTCCATTTCCAAGCTCAGATCCTCGGTGACCTGAATCATTGGACATCCAATCTGCATGCCCCATTTGAAAAAACTTTCAGCTCTCCTCCGGTGTCGCACTGGATTCTTCTCTGGGAACCACTGTCTGCCTACCTTGTCCAGTGGGGTCTTAAGGTTCCAGTCAGCCAACTGGAGAGTAGTCACTTTTCCTCTGCCTTCACCTTTGGCTGTTTTGGCTCTTACCACCTCAGTACCATTTTCTCTTCTCAAGATTTAGGGTTCTGCATCCAGGTCAGTTACTTTGTGGATGTTTCTATGCTAATGCAAAGAACATGAGAAATAAGATGAACTCTTTACACAGGAAAGGAAGTAAGATATAATAGGCATCACTGAAACCTCGTTGGATGAGTATCATGACTGGAATGTAGCAGTATATTTCAGAGAAACTGATCAAACAGGAAAGGAGGAGGAGTAACAGTATATAGCAAGAGTGTTTTCACATGTGAAGAGATCCATGACTTCAATCCTGCAAACCCAGCTGAGAGCATCTGGGTAAAAATTAAAGGGAAAAGAAACAACAGTGATGTTATGGTGGAGGTCTACTACAGACCCCCCAATCCAGACTGTGGACTTGGATGATACTTCTTTGGAAAAGAAGACCAAACATTTAGAAAGGATGTTAGAGAACCCACCATGTTAAGCTCCTCTGCCATGTTATTCTGGCTGCTTTGGTGCCATATTGAGGATAGCTTTGCTGTTTGGATGTTGGGACGGATAAGCCAAGCAGAGCCTGGAAACCAAGGTCAACTGGTACAGCCTGGTGGTGTGTTTGGGGAGTTCTTAAAACCAAAACCTGTACTGCATTTTCAGTTCTGGCAACAGCAGTGTCTCTGTGCTACATCTAATCTTTAATAAAACCCTTCTGGATTCCATGAAGACTGGTTATTGAATTAGATTGAGACAAAATGTTATAGATTGCCAGAAATGAACTAAATTTAGGTCTTCCTCCTAAGATAGCATGCCCCTAGAGAGAAACCCTATCTCAGACTGTTCAGTTGATGAGGCCAAATCAGTCATAATAAAACTCAAAGGAGGAAGGAAACTGGTTCCCAAAGAAACAATTCAATAAGAACATGCTGACTACCCAAGGATAGAGGTACCCCTGGTAGCCACCAACCAGTGGCTGTGGGGCCCAGATGCTGACAGGTGCAACTGATGCAGAGACAAATGCACAGAGAGATGGGACGTAGCACTGAGCAGGGCATTCAGCCCAATTTGCTCATGGGAAGCTGTAGAACTGGAGGCAGAGTCGTAAAGTGTGCATGGAGAGATATGCAAAGTCAAAAGCTACCTTTGATTCTAAATTGGATGCAGATCACTAGGGAACAGGAAGACCTCAAAGAAGGCTGTGAGGAAGGGGAGGTGGCTGAGCTGGTACTCCAAACAGGGATGCAAAAAAGTTGTTGTTCTTTTTTGACCCAAGTCAGAGGCTTTATGCATGAGTGGGAGCACACTTTCAGATAAAGGCCACCAAGGTGCACTACGTATCAGCACAGCTAGAAAGGGAGGCAGCAGAATGGTTCATTGATTTGTATGACATGGGGGCAGTGGAGTTAAGACAACTACAAAACCAGCTTGTGTTCCTGTTCTTAAAATCCATTCCACCAGAAGAAAGTATTCTATGACTGAGGCAGGGCAGCAAGACAGCGGCAGAATATAAGATCAAGTTTCAGCGGCTGGCAGGGTACATCCTCAGCTGCTCAGAGATGACCAATCCAGTATTTCCATGACATACAGGAGTGGTCCTACTGCAGAGAAATCCTGATACCTGCTGGAATGGGTGCACCCAACTGGAGAAGTAGAGGCAATGTGGCTGACCATGAAATTTGCCAAGTGGAGACAGTCAGCAGTTACCAAGCAAGCAGGAAACACAAAGAAGGCCAACTGAAGCTCTGCCTACCTGGCAGCAGGAGAAGCAAATTTGACTTGGTTTGTGCCTATGGGGCAAAGGAGAGGGGCACCACATTGCTAACTGCCCAGCAAGATCCACAGAAACATCCACTGATTGACCAGCAGGAAGACTAAAAAAGGAAGAGGCCTAAGAAACTGCCAAAGCTGGGATGAAGAAGCACTGCCTATGTGGATGTCCAGCCAACAATGAACCCTTTGTGAGACAACTACCCATCAGATGAGTCCCAGAGTGACATAGAGGTATCAGAAAACAATGAGAGCCTGTCCTAAATGACACCAAGAAGGAGGCTGTGAACAAAAGGTGCCCTGAGACAGTTGTGAGTGGATCTGGTACCCCTTTCTTTGAGTGTGGTTGAGAGGCTGCAGTAGATGTCTCAAGCACCTTGCAGTGGCCACAGGACTGGGGCTGAAAACAGAAAAGCTGCCAACCTTGATTCAATTTATGTACATAGATTGCAACCTGATGATGGAGGGCATCCAATATTGCACATCCCTGGTGTGCATGAAGGTGGGACAGCATGGGGAAACCTTGCAGTTAATTTTGGCCCCCACAGCTTCCCATCTGATTGTGCTGGGACTGAACAGGCTGAGGCATCACATTCCCCAAAATGACTGGATAATGGAGAAGGTGAAGTTCCTAAGCCCCAGGTGCTATTCTCCCTGCCTAGATGCACTCACAGCAACCCCACAGGGAAAGGTAGACAGAGAACCAGTAGTGGGACTAATAGCCTGTGGAGCAATTCCCAAGCCAGGAGACCCAGGAGTGCCAGTTGAGTATGCAAAACTTAAAGATGTTTTAGAGGAAAAAGACACAGACTTGTTACCACTCCAACACACGTCAGGCTATGCTATGGAACTGATCCTGGGGTTGAGCTACATAAGGCTAAACATTATTCTATGACTCCCAAGGAACTGACAGCTTTGTGGGAGTTTATAGACAAGAACCTGGCTGGGGGTTTATTAGACTGGCAATGTCCTCCATGGCCATCCCTGTGCTGTTCTGGCACAAAGAGGACAGCACTCTGAGGCTTTGTGCTGATTACAGATAGTTGAATGGATTTTTTTCTGGAAATGAAATAGGGCTTATTTGCAACTCTTGGGAATGCGACAGCAGCTGGTTAATGATGACGTTGTACAATAGCACGAGTCCTGGACCAGGAATAACCCATTGCTGTAGCAGAATGATGACATTGATGAGCTTATCCATTCTCCTAGTATAATAAATATACCTAGTGAAATTAATATAGACAGCTTTCCTCAGAAAAGTATACTAGCTTACAAAAAGGTTATATTAGAATTGCATTCTCACTGTCATTATGAAGTCCCCACTATAAAACAATTAAGAATCCACACTGACAAGTGGTATGATCAGGAGTGTCTGATTTTGGGAGGACAGTTCAGTCACTTTATAAACCTACTAAACAAATAACAAATGCCAGTTGC
Source organism: Iguana delicatissima (assembly GCA_948472985.1). Classification (NCBI taxonomy): domain Eukaryota; kingdom Metazoa; phylum Chordata; class Lepidosauria; order Squamata; family Iguanidae; genus Iguana; species Iguana delicatissima. Next base: position 17,619 of record CAOKZL010004208.1, read on the forward strand.
CCTATTCATTCTATAGGCTAAGAAAAAAAAGAAAGAAAACACTTGTACGTCATTTTAAAAAAAACTGAAGCTGTTAGTGACTCTTAACAAATGTTAATAGCTGCATCTATCACATATAATAATAAAAACTTCTAATAGATTGTGGCAGGTGCTCTAGGTAATTGTAATGGAATTTCAGATTGTCTTATCTCTGGGATCATTTTGTCTGGGAAGATCATTTTCATATTGTTTTTAATTATTCATATGTAATAATCCTCTTGTAATCCACATGTAATTATCCCCAGAGAGGTCCACTATGGATTCTGACATCATCACAGAAATATTACAAAAATCAAAGGGAGCTAAGACCCAAGGTTCTGATGGAATCCCCACCCCTCAGTTACTGAAATGTAACATCAGCTTGTGGTCTCCATTAGATGACTTTGTTTTCCTTTTTTTTCCTCAATAAACAATTCACATATAATTCCTGTGGCCTGGCTGAAGGCTTTTATTATTCTGATCTATAAGAAAGTTTCCAAAGAGAATTCACAAAATTACAAACATATTAGTCTGTTATCTATAACTAGAAAGGTTTGTGTAGATTTTACAGGTCTAAAACTTGAAGCATGGGTTAATGATAATGATATTTGGAGGGAAGAGCATATTATCTTTAAAGGAGGCTGCTCTGTTCTTGGTCACTGCCTAGGACTATTCTACTTAGCAAACAAGTACAGCGCACAAAAAGGAAGGAAACTTTTCATAGACTATGTTAGCTTAAAATATGCTTTCAACTTCATTTCACATGCTCACCTCTGGAGAAATCTGGAACAATACAGTTAGCCCTCTACTTCAACAGGTTTCCCTTTCACAAATTTGATTATTCATAAGTTTGTAGCTGCTTGCTCCCACCTTCTCCATCTCCCTTTGGTCCAATAGCCCCACCTTAGCACCCACATGTCTCATCCAGAATTTCACAGTCACCCCACACAATCCAGTTTTGCAAGCAGCAGCCATCACCAGCTGGATCCTCCACCTCCTTCTACTCCTGATCTTCCCCCATCTCCCATCATTCTAACAGTCCTACCTTGTAACTTCTTTTGACACCTTCACACCCACATGCCTCACCCAGCATTTAACAGCCACCCTGTTCAATGTAATTTTGCAAGCAACAGCCACTGCCAACCATATTCTCCACCCCTTCTACTCCTGGCCTTCCCCCATGTCTATCATCCCACATTGTACCAACAGACCCAACTCGAATCTTCTTTTGATGCTTACTGCTTGAAAAATCACATTGAATAGGGTGGCAGCAGCTTCTGGTACTTGTAAAATCAGCTTCAATAGTCCTAGGAGGCAGTTGGGGTTTTGAAAATCTTATTTGCGTTTTTTCCATTTTTGCAAGGGTCTTGCATGCCTAACCCTCACAAAAGTGAAGGGCCAGCTGTATTCAGTTGGTGAGAGACTTAAGTTTTTGATTCAATTATTGCATTATAATTCAAAGGCCCAGGTTTTCTATAGTAACCAAGGACATTTTTAAAATGTGATCATCCTCTCCAGACACATGTATGCTTGCCCCTACTTTATTTAATCTATACCTGCTTGACCTTCCACAAGTCTTAGGGACATCTCATCCACCTAGATAGCCACAACAAAAAACTTTATCTTTCCGTATGTTGATGACACTGTTCTCATATCCCAAATTTGACTGGGTCTCAAGAGGTTACTGGATGGTTTCACAGAGTAATCTAATAATCTTTTAACTATCAATTGCTCAAAAACCAAAGTGCTGATATTTGCAAAAAAGAAGCCTAGCTTTCTTGGTTTATTGAGAGTAACAGAATCACACAGGTTGATGCATTCAAATATCTAAGTCAGAGCTTTCCAAACTGTGTGTTGCGACACGTTAGTGTGCCAGTTGCAGTGTGTAGGTGTGTCACACAAACATAACAGGTGGAGGGGCTACCTCTTCTGCCACCACCACCACTGCCCCGGGCCGAGAAAGACCCTGGCAAAGGTGGCAGTGGACCAGGCCCAAGTGGAGGGGCTGCTTCTCCTGCCGCCACCACCACCCCAGGCTGAGGGTGGTGGCAGTAGGGGGCCACCTCCACTTACTGATTACTTAATGAATTACTGTGTTGTGAAATGATGCATGTCTAAAAAGTGTATCATCAACATGAAAAGTTTGGAAAGCTCTGATTAGGTATATGGTTTCATGAAACTGTAAGCTGAAGGGTACAAAGAAACTGTATTAAGTTTGAAGCAAAAGGTGACAGCAATTAAAAAAAACAAGGGTGGTAAATTTCTCCCATTTGTAATCAGGATTTTTAAATTTAAAACAGTGTCCCAAATTCTTGGTCTCCTCTCTTGGTCTCCTCTCTTTAAGGCCTGCCTCAAAGGAACTCAGGCCATTTCTGCCCTACACTGTTATAATGTTATTATTCCACTTTCAACATCCTGTGGAATTCTGAGGTTTGTAGTTTACTGAGGCCAAAGAGCTCCCTGGCTAAGAATTCTAAATACCCTTTCCTAAAATGCAAACTCCAGGATTCCATAGGATGTTGAAACTGAAATAATAGCACTATAACTGTGTTGTGCAGAAATGGCTGCCGTCTTTCTTTTTAAGGTTAATATTTGGTGCCCCCAAATGTGTTTCTGGAGCTGCTCATAACCTGGAGGCCGCTTTAAATCCATTAAAATGTTGATATGGATTTACTCCATTGACTGCTGACTTCATTACTGTCTAGTGCTCACTCTCAATTCCCTGATGTCCAAGACAATGCTAGATTCTTTATCACCCTGGACAAAGGAGGTGGTGCGTAAAATTACCTCTCTAGGGTTATCGCCCTCCTACTTGTTATCTATGGATTTAGTCAAAATCTATAGGCAAACAGAGGCTTTTGGATATAGACCTCCAAGAATTTCCCCCTACTCACCGGATCTACCATGCCTTACTTACAAAGAAGGAATGCTTTATTTGGATTGGATAACAATCCCTAAGTAACAGAAATGCCTTCAATATTCTTCCTATTAGTTGGAAGATATTGAACAATCAATGCTGCCCCTGCAGCAAGATTGACGCTGAATGTATTTTACCTTGATTACTTTCAAGGGGCTAGGGAAGACATAACATTCCCAATTATTCAGCTTTTCCTAGGCAACTCTCCTTAATCTCTTTTGACTATTTTGCTCAAAAGTTCCAACAAGATGTTTACAGATCAGGTAGCTAAGGTTTTAACTTGAGCAATTCTTAATAGGTCATCTATGACAGAACAAGGTTAACTATAGTTAATGCATAACTGAATTTTTTGTTGTTTGAATATTTAGACATTTATTGTGTACTGTATGTTTTTCTATCAAATGTATCTTTTAATCTGAGGATTTTCTGGTCTATTGACTGCAAATAAAGTCAATTTAATTAAAGAGTACAATCAGTTACCTCTCAATCTTCTCTTCACCAAGGTGAACACACCCAGCTCCTTCAACTCTACCTCATATATTTTGTTCTCTGTATCTGTTGCCTTTTTCAGATCTGCTCCAACTTGTGTACATCCTTCTTAAAATTAGATGCTCAGAACTGAACACAATAGTCCAAATGAGGCAATGGATTTTGGTTCAGTGCGAGCGATGGACAACAGAATTTAACACCTGTCAGTAAACAGACATGATCATGGACTTGGAAGCTTGATACTTAACAAGAGAGGATTCTTCTGTCAAGGATAAGGTTCTCTGATCCACAGGAAACCCAGAGATCTTAGTGCAGTGGTTCTCAACCTGTGGGTCCCCAGATGTTTGTGGACTTCAGCTCCCAGAAGCCCCAGCCACTATGGTCAATGCTCAGGGCTTCTGGGAGCTGAAGTCCACAAACATCTGGGGACCCACAGGTTGAGAACCACTGTCTTAGTGGCTGCCATGATTGGAGCCCTGCAAACAGCTGTTCTGGACCTGAAGAGCTGTAGTGAAGGCTACAGGCTGTGAGAAGACATCACAAGCCCCAGAGGAGCCAATAGACAAGAGGTTCCCATCCTGATTATGGATTCTACATCTCCCAACACTGGACCCCTTGGGTAATTATTGTTTTATTACTTTCTTTGAACTTCTTACCCCAAAAAAGCAAGGAGCCCTTATTTGCAGCAGCTGAGGAAGCAATCTTAACACTGCTTCTGTTTTCATGCTAGAAGATTTAAAGTGATAGCACCTATTTTAACTAACTGTATATATTATAGTAATAGGGTTTGGGGGTTTTCATTATTAAATTGCATCTATTTCATTCAGACTGATATAATTCTCTCTTCTCTCCTTTTTAAAAAGAATGATTGAAAGAGATTTGGCAGTAATGACTTTTATTTTTTATATTTTATATTATTTTATTTTATTGGGGACCCTGATTATTATATTCTTTGTACTCTTTCAATTCTTAATATAGCTGGGACTTAATACGTGTTTGAATTTGCTTCTTTTTTTTTTGGTTTATTTCTCTTAAATATTTTTTCTTAAATATAGAAAAGAAAAACAAGAAACAAAAGGAACAATATACTTGTTGCAACAAACAAAATAACAGAAAATCTGTTTCTTCTTCCATAAACAAGTGAATACTTAACATAAAGTTTTTTCAAGAATTAAAATAGAAAATATATCTTGAATTTAGGTCCTATAAAGTATAGTTCCCACTGAATAAACTATGGTTATGAAATTAAACTTTTTTTCTTTCCCTGATGGATAATTAGTATAAAATATGACCATCTTAATAACTAAGTTCGTCTATACATAGAAGCTCCTTGTTACAACTATTACTGATCTTGACTGATTTATCTAAACTTAAACTTATTAATATTTAAATGATAAGCAAGAATTTAAGTCATGATGCTTACAATTATACACCAAAAGTTCATGTGAGGTATCTATTTTTCTCCCCTTACTCATTTAAACCATAAGACCGGGGGCATTTACTAATCTTTCCATTAAAAGGGTCCATACTTTTTTAATTTCTGTTTCTGCTCTTCCTTTTATTCTGATGTCCATATTTTTCATTTTGAAAAGGCCATGGAACTATTGCTCCAGTTCTGAAATCTATTTTTCCCCCCATGTTTTTGCAAAAGCGATTCTGGTGGCCATCACCACATAAAGTCCTTCAGTATTTTCTAGAAAAGGTTGGGTCTAGTTCATGTGTAATATTCAAAAGATATAGTTTCAGCAACATAGGAAATTTCTGTTGAAAGATCTCTTGAAGTCTAATATGAACTTGTGTCTGGTAAGCTTTGACTTTCTGACAGGACGACCACATGTGGAAAAAGGTTCTGATTCCTTCTCAGCATTTCCAGCATGTACCGGTATCTGTCTTGTAAATTTTGCTTAGTTTCAAGGGAATAAGGTACCAGCGATGGAACATCTTAGGGTAATTCTCATGAAGATTTTGTGCAGTGGAGAATTTTTGAGTTTTTTTCCAGCTCTGCTCCCAATGTTCAAGTAAAATTGATTCTCCAAGATTCTGTGACCATTTAATCGAGTCTTTTATAATACCAGTTTCTCATTCCCATAGAAGCAGAATTTTATACATTTTTGACATCATGTGATTAGGGTTGTTAAAAAAAGAGTTTTTCAAGGTCATTCTTTTCTTCCTTTGTCTCAAAGCCTTTTAAATTTAGGTCCATCTTAAACCTCTCACTTAGTTAACTGTATAGAAACCAGTTGCATTTTATCCCCGTTTCCAATTCTTCTCTTATTTTCAATCTGACATTTCCATGCGGTAGCAGAACTAAAATATCTTCATATTTTAGCCATTTTTCTGAAGTATTTTCCCACCTACCAAAAATAGCTTCTTGGGGTGAAATCCAGAGGAGAACTTAGTAGGGTGAGAGAGAGAAGTAGCTTCATCTCTTCACAATTGGAAGTTTTCTGAGAATTATTTTGTGGAATGTATTTTACAATCAGAAGGACTCCAAAACATCCGAGACTGCAAAAAACAATTTCAGCTCACTGTAATAAAGCACTCACCCAGACTTCACTAATACAGATTTTTCATTCATTTCTATCAGCAACGCAGAAAAAGGGAGTTCTTGTATCTTCTCTTTGGTGTAAGCTGTCCAGTTTTCCTCAAGCTCCTTTGGTTCTCAGAGTCTGTTTGTTCATTTTATTTACTTGTCTAGGCTTCCAAAAGACACAACTTATTTAAAGGAGACAACCCCAATTACACTAATTTACCATCTGGAAACACTCAAGGAATTCATAATGTTTTACTCTCCCTTTTGGATTCTGGAAAGAGAATGACACTCTGATTAGCAACACGTTTGTAAAAGACCCAGAAGGAGGAAGGATTTGTAATCTTTCATTTAAGGCATATTTGAAACACATAAGTGGAGTACGCTTCCTGGTGATTTGGTTTTTTATTCTTGTAGACACAGAGGGTAATTTAACGTTGAACTTTCTCTTTCAAGCCCTCTAACCACTACCATTTGTGGGAATGTGTAGAAACATTAGGTAAAGAATAATGTTACTATTGCTGTGAGCCTGGTGATGAGAAAGCTTTTGAGGAATTAATACATTACAGCTACTCAGGTTAGAGGAGATTGGACAGAAGGGGAAACATATTTTAATGGACTGTGTGGAATCTATAGATAATGAAGGAGACTACTTGTACAACTAATACTATCTACAACCTTTAGTGAAAAGGCTTCTCTTGAAGGACTGACTACCAAGGAAGTTGTATTTGGACTTATTAAATTTAAAATTCTACAGTATCCAGGAGGGAGGCAACTGGGCTGGACTACGGTGGTAATAGTTTTTATATTCACATTGATACCTCATTGTACCTATATTTTATATGAGTAGACTTAACCCTAATTAAACTGTAACAGTGACCTTTCACCCCTATTGAAACATAAGCTTACCTTTGAGTGAATTATTATTATTATTATTATTATTATTATTATTATTTCACCATTATTTTTACTTTTAACATTATTATTATCACCATCATCATCACAGTTTAATATTGCTATTGTGAATTAGTTTGAACCAGATTATTTTTACTTATAGTATTAATAAGTTGTTAATTAGTTGTAAGTAATAAGTAACTTTGATTTGATCCTATCTTTACGGCTATTATGGTTTTAGTGTTACAATAGTTCTATAATACTTTACGGGCTAGATAGCCTTGAGAACAATCAATTTGATATGATGGGTTTTGTTAAAGTGAATGAGTTTTGCTGTTTGGTTACACTACCAGGTTGCATTATCTAACTGTGTTCTACTGGTTAAAAGATATGGTTGTTGCTAGAACTCAGAATATTTCCTCAAGGAAATGTAGGAGGACTACTAAATCTAGTAGGGATGTAGCTTCCAGTTCAATGTGGCCTTATGTCACAACTTCTTGTGGTAAAAGAGGGAAGTTAGCCAGGACTAAAGAGGGAAAACAGGAAGAGAGGGAAATATATACTCTCTGTCAGGTCGCCCTCCATATTAAAGTAATGGGATATGTAGTAGGTTTTGAATTAGCTGCTTGCTTGTAACAAGGTTATGGGAACCAGAGACCATTAGGTAAACAAAAAGTTAGGGATGTACTGATAAGCGCTGCCAGGCTTTCACAGCTTCAAGGTCTCTTGCGAGCGGGAGGGAAACGTCTTGGTATTTTATGCTTTTGAAATTGCTAATTGCCTTTAGTTCCTTCACTGAAGTCCTGCACGATGTATCCCACTCTAAATAAATAGTGTTTATGCACTGTACTATTTGTGTGTGTGGATTCAGCTCCTGAATATAGAGAAATACTATAATGAGGCCCAATCAAAGAATCATAAGAATCATAAGAAGCTGCCATCTGTGGCCATAAGTGGCACAAGCAAGGATATGGCTCAGGATATTAATATGTATGTCGAACATAGCACTGAGAAACCACATATTGAAGCTACAAATATTTACACAAGCCACAATGAGGACCCTATAGCTTTTTTTGCTTACCACCTTTAGACAAATTACTGAGGAGGGAGGAGAAAATAATGGTTGGATTTCAAGAGCGTAAGGAAGAGATTGAAAAATAACTGATCGCCATGGAAGCAGAATCCCAAACCAACAAGAAAACCTATGGGCAACAGATGAGTTAGCTGGGAACAAAGATGAGGTAAAAAAGATTAAAGATGACCTGATTTATGATCTGTTTGTTATGCTAAGAGTCCAACATGATATATTAAGTTCTATAAAGGTGAATATAGAAGTAATATGTTCAATCGTTAGTGAAGGGATTTTGCAGGCAGCTCCTCTAAAGGATGCCAAAAAAGTGATTAACCAAATAGAACAGCAGGAACAATCTGGTATTATTGTAACACACCAAGCTGCAGATCAGCCCAAAATAAGGTGTAGGACAAATGAGATGAAGTGCAGGAGCAAGAAACGGAAAAAAGTGAAAGGAGAGCAAGTGCTCAAAATCAGAACAAAGAGTTAGTTAATATGAAACTATTTGTAAATTTTAATTTTAAAAGACTATTTAAACTTATGAAAAACAAGACAAAACCTTTTAAAACTAAGGAAGTAATTGGGGACAAAAGGAGAAAAACAAAAGGGAAGGAAAGCAAGTCAAGCTCAGCTGAACTCACCCAGGAAATAAGCCTGGCAGAACCCACTCATATAATAGGGCAGCAAGAAGAGAATATTGGAACCAATGAGGAGAAAGATATTGGTGAGAGCACAGTGGACTCAACAGAGAGAAGAAAACAACAGAATCCACATCTCCCACACGATATATATACCTTCCCCCCTTAGCAATTAAGAAAAAAACCTCAGTTGGTTTTTATAAATGATCCAAAGCCACATGGCTTTGTGACACAGTCTCGACAGAAACATCATTTCATTCAACCAGCAAAAGCTCTCGGGATTAATTTTTTAAGAAAAGATGTTCTTGAGAACATAGAATATTTATTTTATAATAACCTGACTGCTAGAGCTGTAATAACATTTAGAGATGACACTACAACTGCAAAGCTATATAAAATGAGAAGTTTATTTTGCCAACAGAGGGTACAGGTCACAGGAGTCTTCAGCCATTTAACACCTTACCCCTTATTTGAGGATTTGACAGCTCAAGCAAAAGAAATGTCAGTTAAGAAAGTGAGTAAGGCAGAACAGGTAGTGGGAGATAAGGACCTGATCTGTCTGGAAGATATTCCAGACAGTAATAGTAATGGAAAAGAGAATGCTCTGGTTAGACTCAGAAACAAAGTACAAGGAAAGTTTAATAGAATCATACAGGAGACTCCCTTTACTTGATAAATTAGTTATAATAGGCAGATTGAACTCCCTTCAAGCACAATTAAATAAACTTTGTGAAGCAGAATGTGCAAATACTGGATTTATGGATGCCTGTTTTGACAAGCTGGTATCTGGATATACTAAAAAAGGAAAACTGGATAAAGATAATACTGTTAACATGAGCCCATTGGCTAATAAATTCAAGTTAGGGGATATCTGGAATTATTTTAAACAAAATAATATTACTATGTTAACAGTTAAAGACACCAGCCAACCACCTTAAATGAACAAAAACCAAGGAGGTTCATCCTGACCAGTAGATAATCCAGTCACGGAATGTCACCGGTTGGCACAATAAGGTCCAAGATAAGGATTTCTTAACTTACTTACAGACATACAAGATTATCCTTTTGCAAGAAACGCGGGCTCAGGATGTAAACACAATTGAATTACAGGGATTTACCTCTTACCTGGCATCGGCATCAAAAGTTACTAACTGTGGGAGACCAATTGCAGTAAGTGTCAACTACACTCAACGCTGTTATTCACCAATTTCCATCATTAAGCTCTGCTAATTTTTTTTAGTATTATCTATCTCCAAGGTCTTTTACGAAGTGATTTATATTTTATGCACATATGCTCTCCCAGCAAGGTCCGGAGAAAGGAATGCTCTTATTGGGAAAGGCTTGATCAAATAATGGAGGAAATAGACTCTTGATCCCCTAAATCTTGAGTAATTATAGGAGCTGACTTTAGTGCCTGAATTGGCACAATCTCTTCAGACAATATAGTGTTTGGGTTAAGTCTGAAAAATATTCCAGAAATTTGTCAAAAAGCTGCCATGGATAAAACATCTAATGGTGCTGGGAAGTACGTTTGTGATTTCATAATCAAACGTAACCTCCAATTATGTAATTGAGGGACCAGAAGGGATATTTCACATTTTTCTCTCCTAAAGGACATACCAGTACCATCAATTATATACTGGTGTTATCACTGTGAACTGGCCTGGCTTCGGTAGACATTAGATATCATTTTGATATCACAATTCAGTCTCATTTTGCCACCCGCAGCCAAATGTTTGTGAGGCCCCCAAACAAGCACGGAGCTAGGCATAGCTATTAATTGCTGAACATGCCTTTTCCCACCTAAGCCAGCCAGACACAGCCAGATCTTGCTTTAGGAGACCTCCCAACACAAACACTTTATTAAGGATGCACGCTAATACAAAGAGCCCCCTGCCCCGAGCAGGCACCCTGATGAGCTAGAAACTCAACTGCCCAGGCAAGCTGCATCTGCATACTGGTCATCCTACTGTTAATTTGGACTTAACTCAATCATGTTAAATTCTGACCTTTCGGAGACATTGTCTTGCGCCCAAACCTCATTGCTCTCTCCCAAGTACAGACTAGCCCACGGTCATACTTTCCCTATAAAAACCCCAGAGTCTGAGACCTTCCTCGGACCGCTCGGATCGCTCTAGACTTCCATCCAGCCTTGCTGCCACTTTCTCGGGCAAGCTCCCCTCGGCTACCATGCTGAGTTTCTTCACTACCACCTCCAGCTTCTTCAGGACTACGAGAAAGGTGTCATATCACCCATTTCCCCCAAAAACTCTCATTTCTTATTTCTTAGTTAGCTGTGTGGTTGTGTTGTCTTAAGTGTTTGTCTTTAATAAAACATCATTTTTGCTATTTTAAAACTGTCTGACTACTTGACTGACCTAACCCCGTATACATACGGTTACAAGATCCTCACAAAGTTACCCTGCCTCTCGTTAGCTTAAGTGAGTGCTCCAGTTAATCTCCCCATCTTTTGTTGTTGTTGTTTGGTTATTTGGGAGCCCCTCCCGGGACCCCCAGCACACACAGTAACACTGGCATCCCCAATCGATTGAGATACATTTAAAATAATTCCAAGAGCTGAAAGTAATCATTTTCTGTTAGAATTGACACTCCCACAAATTATCCCTTCTTCTGCCTTCAGAGATTCAGATTCAGCCAGACACGCATCCTAAACTTTTAGAAAGCTGATTTCTCCAAACTTAGGGAGTTACTTCCTGAAATCCCATGGTCAAGAATACTAAAAGAGCAAGGAGTTCATGATGGATGGGAGTTTCTTAAAAGTGAGATAATGAAGGCACAATTGAAAACTGTACCAATAAGGAGGAAAATTGGCAGGTGTCTAAACAAACTGGAATGGTTGACTAAAGAACGCTCAGCTGAGCTAAGTGTTAAAAGAAACATGTACAGAAAATGGAAGAATGGTGAAACCACCAAAGAGGAATTCAAGCAAATAGCCAGGAGATGTAAAGAGAAGGTCAGAAAAGGTAAAGTGCAGAATGAACTCAGGCTTGCCAGAGACATTAAAAACAATAAAAAGAGATTTTTTAGATATGTCTGCAGCAAAAAGAAAAAAAAAGGAAATGATAAGGTCACTGCATGGAGAAGATGGCCACTCAACCTGGGGGGTTGGGAGCAGCACAGAAGAAGTAGAGAAGTAGTACAGGAATATCTGGCTAAACTACATGCATTCAAGTCTCCAGGGCCAGATGAATGACATCCAACAATATTAAAAGAACTGGCAGAAGTCATTTCTGAACCACTTGCAATAATCTTTGAGAAATCTTGGAGAACAGGAGAAGTCCCAGCAGACTGGAGGAGGGCAAATGTTGTCCCCATCTTAAAGAAGGGAAAAAAAGAGGACCCAAATAATTATTGCCTAGTCAGCCTGACATCAATACCAGGAAAGATCCTAGAGCAGATAATTAAACAGTTAGTTTGTAATTACTTAGAAAGCGATGCCATAATCACCAAAAGTCAACATGGATTTCTCAGAAATAAGTCATGCCAGACTAATCTGTTTTTACAATAGATTTACAAGTTTGATAGATGAAGGGAATGCTGTAAATGTAGCATATGTTGGTTTCAGTAAGGCCTTTGACAAAGTTGTCAAGGTTGTTGCCGGGCAGGCAAAGTTTTCCTATGAGTGGATGGCAGAAGGAAGAGGCAGCCAGGTGCAAGGCCAACAGGACTGTTATGGCTATGTCTTGTGTATTAGGGAACGCCACACGCCAGAGCACTTATTGGGTCATCCCACATGTTTCAGGGTGACAAGGTAGCATAAAAAGGCTGATGTTTGCCTTGACCAGCTGCCAGTTAGATTCCTTAGCTGGACCTGCCATGCCATTGGAAGTATACTGTTTGTAAGGGGAGATGCTGCCCAATTTTTCTCCGTTATCTTCTGTTTTTCCTCTTTGTCTACTTGCTAGCAAGATAGCATGTTTTTGCTAAGTCTTATCTTAGAGTGCGGCAATAAATCAGTACTCTAAGCCTAACTAATGAGCCTCTGGAATTTTTTCTGCTTCACTGGGACTCTCTGGTGTGACGAAGCCTTGCTTCACAGATAGCACTCTGCTCATGCTCAGAGGAGCCAAATCCTGCCAACCCTGACAAAAGTTCTCCATGACATGCTTACAGAGAAGCTAGTAAAATGTGGGTTGGACACGGCTACTGTTAGGTGGATTTGTAATTGGTTGACCAACCGGACCCAAAGGGTGCTCACCAATGGCTGCTTTTCATCCTAGAGAGAAGTGACTAGTGGGATGCCACAGGTTCTGTCCTGGGCCCAGTGCTATACAACATCTTCATCAATGATTTGGATGAAGGAGTAGCGGGCATGCTGAACAAATTTGCAGATGACACCAAATTGGGGATGGATGGGTGCTATTACGCCAGAGGACAGGATCCAATTTCGAAATGACTTTGACAGATTGGAGAGCTGGACCAAAGCTAAAAAAAGGAATTTGAACAGAGAGAAATGTAAGGTCCTACACTTAGGCAGAAAAAAATGGAATGCACAAATATAGGATGGGGGATGCGTGGCTGGATAGCAGTACGTGTGAAAGGAATCTAGGAGTCTTGGTAGATCGCAAGCTGAACATGAGTCAGCAGTGTGATGCAGCAGCCAAGAAAGCTAACGTTATTCTTCGTTGCATCAATAGGAGTATGGTGTCTAGATTGAGGGAGGTAATCGTACCACTTTATTCTGCATTGGTTAGGCCTCATTTGGAATACTGTGTCCAGTTCTGGGCACTTCAATTCAAGAAGGATATCGACAAGCTGGAACATGTCCAGAGGAAGGCCACCAAAATGTTGAAGGGTCTGGAAGTCTTGCCCTATGAGGAACGGCTTATGGAGCTGGGGATGTTTAGTCTGCGGAAGAGATGGTTAAGAGGGGACATGATAGCCATATTTAAATATTTGAAGAAATGTCATCTCAAGGAGGGAGCAGGCTTGTTTTCTGGTGCTCCAGAGACTAAGACAAGGAGCAATGAATTCAAGCTGCAGGAAGGGAGACTCCATCTGAACATCAGGAAGAACTTCCTTACAGTCAGAGCTGTCCGGCAGTGAAATATGCTGCCTCAGAATGTGGTGGAGTCTCCTTCTTTGGAAGTTTTTAAGCAGAGGCTTGATGGCCATCTGTTGGGAATGCTTTGCATGGCAGGGGGTTGGACTGGATGGCCCCTGGGGTGTCTTCCAACTCTATGATTCTGTGAAATCTAAATACATGATATTTGGTAGTAGAATCATAGAATCATAGAAATGTAGAGTTGGAAGAGACCACAAGGGCCATCCAGTCCAACCCCCTGCCATGCAGGAAAACCCTCAAAGCACTCCCGACAAGTGGCCATCCAGCCTCCGCTTAAAAACCTCCAAAGAAGGAGACTCCACCACACTCCCTGGCAGCACATTCCACTGTCGAACAGCCCTGACTGTCAGGAAATTCCTCCTGAGGTTCAGGCGGAATCTCCCCTCCTGCAGCTTGCATCCATTGCTCCTTGTCCTGGTCTCAAGAGCAGGAGAAAACAAGCCCACTCCCTCCTCGACATGACATCCCTTCAAATATTTAAACATGGCTATCATGTCCCCTCTCAACCTTCTCTTCTGCAGACTAAACATACCCAGCTCTCTAAGTCTGTCCTCATAGGGCATGCCTTCCAGGCCCCTCACCATTTTGGTTGCCCTCCTCTGGACCTGCTCCAGCTTATCCATATCCTTCTTGAATTGGGGTGCCCAGAACTGGACACAGTATTCAAGATGAGGTCTAACCAATGCAGAATAGAGTGGTACCAATACCTCCCTCGATCTAGACAACATACTCCTATTGATGCAACCAAGAATTGCGTTGGCCTTCTTGGCTGCCGCATCACACTGCTGACTCATGTTCAGCTTGTGGTCTATGAAGACTCCTAGATCCCTTTCACACGTACTGTTAGCCAGCCACGTGTCCCCCATCCTATATTTCTGCATACCATTTTTTCTGCCGAAGTGTAGGACCTTACATTTCTCTCTCTTGAAATTCATTTTCTTAGCCTTGGCCCAGCTCTCCAATCTGTCCAGGTCCTTTTGAATTTTGATCCTGTCATCAGGCGTATTAGCAACCCCTCCCAATTTGGTGTCATCTGCAAATTTGATCAGCGTGCCCTCTATTCCTTCATCCAAGTCATTAATGAAGATATTGAACAGCACCGGGCCCAGGACAGAACCCTGTGGCACCCCGCTAGTCACTTCTCTCCGGGATGAGAATCTGCCATTGGTGACCACCCTTTGGGGACGGTCAGTCAACCAGTTACAAATCCACCTGACAGTAGCCCTGTCCAGCCCACATCTTACTAGCTTCTTTGCAAGAATGTCATGGGGAACTTTGTCAAAGGCCTTACTGAAATCACGATATACTATGTCCACGGCATTCCCTTCATCTATCAAGCAAGTAACTCTAGCATAAAAAGAGATAAGATTAGTCTGGCATGACCTATTTTTGAGAAATCCATGTTGACTTTTCGTAATTACGGCATTGTTTTCTAAGTAATTAGAAACTGACTGTTTGATGATCCGCTCCAGGATCTTTCCAGGTACTGATGTCAGGCTGACTGGGCGATAATTATTTGGGTCCTCTTATTTCCCCCTCTTGAAGATGGGGACAACATTTGCCCTCCTCCAGTCTGCCGGAACTTCTCCTGTCCGCCAAGAGTTTTCAAAGATTATAGCAAGAGGTTCCACAATGACCTCTGCTAGTTCTTTTAAAATCCTAGGATGCAATTCATCTGGCCCTGGAGACTTGAATTCATCCAGTGTGGCCAGGTATTCCTGTACTACCTCTCTATCTATTCTGTGCTGCATTTCCCCCACTTCCTCACCTGCTCCCCAACTGCCAGGTTGCGTGTTTTTATCCTTTTGGGAAAAAACTGAGGCGAAGAAGGTGTTGAGGAGTTCTGCCTTTTTTCTTCCTCCTGTTATTAATTCACCATCTTCCTTGCGCAATGACCCTATCGTCTCCTTCTTTTTCCTTTTGCTGCGGACGTATTTAAAAAAGCCCTTTTTATTGTTTTTAATGTCTCTGGCCAGCCTAAGTTCGTTCTGTGCTTTAGCCTTTCTGACCTTCTCCCTACATCTCCTGGCTACTTGCTTATAATCTTCTTTGGTGATTTCCCCCTTCTTCCATTTCCTGTACATGTTTTTCTTAATACTTAGCTCAGCTGAGAGCTCTTTAGTCAGCCGTTCCGGTTTGTTCAGATGCCTTCCATTTTCCCTCCTTAATGGCACAGTTTTAGCCTGTGCCTTCAGTACTCTCTTTTAAAGAACTCCCATGCATCCTGAACTCCTTTCTCATTGACTATTCTTGACCACGGGATTTCAGCCAGCAGCTCCTTCAGTTTACAGAAGTCTGCTTTTTTAAAATCTAAGACGAATGCCTGGCTACACTTGCCTTCTCTTCCCCACTGAATACAAAATTCTAATAGGGCATGGTCACTCTCTCCTAAAGATCCAACCAGTTCTACGTCATTAACAAGGTCTTCCCTGTTGGTCAGGATCAGATCCAGAATATTTGATCCCCTTGTCGCCTCTTCCACCTTCTGGACCATGAAATTGTCTGCAAGACAAGCAAGAAACTTGCTGGACCTTGCCGCCTTTGCAGAGTTTGACTGCCAACATATATCCGGGTAGTTGAAATCTCCCATTATTACTGTATCTCTCCTTTTTGAATGTGCAGTCATTTGGTCTATGAAAGCGCCATCGAGGTCCTCAGTCTGGCTTGGAGGTTAAAACGGAATCAACAACTTCAATTAAGGACCAGTGAGACCTTAGAATCCCCTGATTTTGTAAAACTAAGGGAGAATATTCTCCAATAAACCAGTAATGTAGTTGGTGCGTATGAAACTTAATAACACACATAAGACCTTTAATGACTTCAAGTACGATGCCAAGAAAGCTTAGGCTTAGGCCCCATACATGGTTTGACAAGGCCTGTCAAAAGAGCAAGAAAAAAATTAGCTGAGAAACTTAGGCAATTGAAGATCAGAGGTGTCAAGGAAAATGCAATGACTCAGTCATACATAGCCCAACAACAGTACAACTATAAAATGTTACTCAAAGAGAAGAAACAAAGATATTATGAAGCACAGTGGAAAGAACTAGGAGATGCAGCAATTCAAAAGGACTCACAGAAATTTGGCACTTGATTGCTTAAGGCACTAGAAAGATAGGCTATTTGTTAGAAGCAATTGTGCAAGGAAGGGAGTGGGAGAAATATTTTACCAAGATATATAGACTTAGATCTGGTGTATCTCCCAAAGTATATCTCCCTCAATTAATTGACTTCCTTGAATGGCCAGATGTTACCCCAAATGAGATCAAAAAGATTACCATCAGATAATCAGCCATTTTCCTGAGGCTTTATGCCTCAGGAAAAGGCATGATCCCCTCAGAACTTTATGAAGTGAAACTAGGATATTGGACACCTGTCCTTGCAAAACTGTTTACTTGCATAAACCATATTGGTTGCATACCAGAGGGATGAAAGTTGAGTATTAATGTTCCCATATTTAAAAAAAGGGGACAAGAATGATCCCCCAACTACAGGCCTATCAGCCTATTGGATATCTCTTCCAAATTATATGCCAGATTTCTCCTTGATCAGCTAGAGGATTGGGCAGATAGGCAACATTTGTTATCTGAGGTACAAGCTGGCTTTCAAAAAGGGAAGTCAACAATTGATTTGTGTTTTGTGTTGAATTTCCTGATGTGTAAATATGTTCACAACATGAAGCAAAAATTATATGCTGCCTTCATTGATTTGAGGTCAGTATTCAATTCAGTTCCTAGACATTTGTTGTGGCAAAAATTGGAAATGACAAACATAGATCGCCATTTATTATTCCTTATCAAAATATTGTGTACTGACACATCAGTACAAGTTAAAGTTGATTTAGCAGGACACCTCACTTCAAAGATAAGTACTTTTGTTGGTGTCACACAAGGTTGCATATTAGCACCTTTTTTGTTTAATTTCTACCTCAAATAGTAAAGGAATTGGATGGCTTACATTATGCTCCGTCACAATCCTTGATCTAAAGCTATCATTGTTAATGTATGCTGACGATATAGTTCTAGTGTCTAGAACTCAGGTGGGATTGAGACAACTTCTCGCTAAGTTTTCGTCATACTGTAAGGAAAGTGCTTTGACTATAAATTATGATAAGACACAGGTCATGGTGTTTGGGAAGAGTGCTAAAGAGCATACCTTGCATTTGGATGAACATATTACAAAACAAGTGAAATCATTTAAATACTTGGGACTGGTTTATTCAGAAGCAGCTTCCTGGAAAAAAACAATTGGCACACATTAAAATGCAAGCCTATAGATCAGGCAAAGCAATCTTAAATTTGGCTGCTAGTAAAGGAGATAATTTAGTAAACCCTGCCTTAACTGTTTACAAAGCCTGGCACAAATCCTCTATGGGGTTGAGGTCTGGGGTGTATTTAAAGTATCAGGATTAAAATCCCCCCAGAATTACTCTCTGAGAGTATTGTTAGGCTTACCTAAAGATGTTCTAACTGCTATGATTAGATTAGAAACCTGTGTGTCAAGTGTAGAGAGTCTAACAGAAAAGAGAATAATATGTTATTGGCTTAAGAGATGGAAAACAATAGGCTTCCAAAAAAAGTCTGATAGAATTATTTAATGGTCTACCAATTAAAAATTGGGTACATTATGCAGCCCAATTAAACATCAAATATTGGTTTTCACTAATCAAGCTTAAAGGATCTCAACTACTTGCACAGAAAAAGATCATTAAGAGTACTATATTGTACTGTCTGCTATACAATGGCCCAAGAGAACAATCTGTGATTCCTATAATTGGACATAGTTTTTGTCAGAGCCCTCAGGAAGTAGTTTTTTAATCTTCTAGCAGACACAGATAAATATGTGACTTGGCTAGTAGCTTTGTTTGCCACAGCTGCTAAAAAGATTAGAAAGAATTATTTAGCAGAGATAGCTACAAATTATAAAGGAGATAATTATATCTAGTAATTGTTTATAGTCGTTGTATTTGTAAATCTTATTTTGAACTTTTTATACCAAATTTTGCACAACATTTCATGATTACATGCTTGAGGTATGATGTCTATGTATTATGCATGTACCATATGTATTATATTTTTCTCTGTTTTTCTTCTTGTTGAAATGGTGGTATTGTCTTATGTAACGGCCATTGGCCAAAAGCAATAAAATTTATTCACCATGATAGACAGATTAAAGCCTTACAAAGACAATTATCAGCGTTAGTGCTGGATGAGATTAAGAAAAGCTGAATCTTGGGGGGGAAAGAATTTTGAATTTGTGAATAAACCAGGGAGACTACTAGCACATAAATAGTGGAAAGAGAAAAGAAAATGATTTTGAATATACAATAAGATAATGCTTTGAGTATAGATAATGAGAAAAAACAGAAAGTGTTTTATTGATTTTATTCCTCTTTATAAAAGTGACAAGATATCCCAAAAGATTAATTTGAAAAATATATGACCAAACAGAATTTACCTAAGATTACAGAAGATTAGAACACAGGACTTGACAATCATAGATAAAAAAGTAGAGTCATTACAAGAGAAGACACAAGAAATAGAAACGGAAACTAAGAACTTGAGAAGAGAACAACAAAAAGAAGGCGAGGCACTGTGGAAACTAGAACTAAAATACAGAAGTAAATCTGTGAAAATAAGAGGATTACTGGAACAAACTGAGGAAAATTTATACGAGAGAGTAGTGGAAATGTTGGCTACTTTTTTAGGACAAAGAGTGGGGAAATTTGAATTAGAGATAGATAAAATGTTTTGGTGGATTCGCCTATTGCTAAAAAGAAACAATTACCATGAGACATAGTTGTTCATTTTACTAGAGAGAAGACCAAAGATCTTGTATTGGAACAGAGCTATAGAAAAAAATTGATAATAGAAGATAACAAAATAAAGATATTTAAAGATATACCAGCAGCATTATTGAGAAAGAGAAGAGAGTACTCTTTCCTAACAAGATAGTTACAAAGATTAAGCATAAGATATAGGTGGGAGATCCCAGAAGGGATCTTCTTCTATTTCAAGGACAAACCACAAAGAGTTACGACAATAGATCAAGCAAAAGAGTTTTATAGAAAATATATGCAAGAAGAGCTTCTGTGGATAGAAGTGAAGAAAAGAGGAAAGATAGAGTGATAAAAAATCAAAAGTATAAAAAAGAATTTGGCACTCAACAAGAAAAAGAACAAGAAAGAGAGGACATTATAAACTTATCAGATCAGGAAGAAGACTTAACAAGAGAAGAGGAAGAACTACTAGTAGAGACCTCAGATTAAGAGAAGAATAAGGAATAAGAAAGTTAGGATGAAGATAATAACTTGGGATGTTCATGGCATAAATTCACAATATAAAAGAAGACAGATCTTTCATCAGTTGGAGAAGCTAAACAGGGAAATTATATGTCTTCAGGAAACCAATATAGATAAAAAAACCAGAAATATTTGAAGAAAAAAAAAATTAAGAGAATGTTTTATGGCACTTTATGAGAAGAAAAAAAGAGCAGTGGTAGTATATGTTCCAAAAAAAGATCCCAGCAAAACTAATATTCAAAGATGAAGAGGGAAGGATTATTGGGATAGAGATCCAGATTAACAAGAAGAAAATATTATTTGTGGGAATATATGCACCAAACGAAAAGAAAGAGGAATTCTATAAAAACTTAGATGATTTAATTCAAGAATATGAATACGAGAATTTGATCTTGGCTGGAGACTGGAATGGAGTACTGGATATGGAAAAAGATAAACAAACAATTAAGAAAAATAAGAAGAAAGTCCAGGGGAGTGTCAGGGCCTTGGGCGTCGCGGCGCCGGTGGGCGCTGCGGAGGCCGATGCCGCCGTTACCTCCGAGGAGGAGGAGGTGGGGCCTGGCCCGTCGGAGGTCGCAGCCGACGACGGGGGCCACGCGGTCGCCGCGGATGGCTCCACCGCCGGGGGGGATCGCCGGGACGCCGTGGCAGACGCCGATCCCGGCGAGGGTCTCCCTGGCATGGCGGAAGCCGACGACGACGCGGATTGGCCTGGCACTGCGGAGGCCGCCGGCCCGGCTCCCGGGCCGCAGGGCGTGGCGGACGAGGACCTGTGGGAGGAGGGGGGCCCCGGGCCCGATCCCGGGGCACCGCCTACTCGCGAGGCTGCCTCGGAAGAGGCTGAGGCCGCCGCACCGCCGCCAACGTTCCAGCAGCGTCGGTGGCTCAAGGAGGCCAGCCGCCACTCCCGGCGGCTGCAGGAGAAACACCTGGGGGCAGGGAGCTCCCAGCTGTAGCACAGCTGCGAGCCCGGCCATGTGCTCGGCGCGGATTTTTTAGGCAGGCGCGGGGCTGGGGAAGGCACGGAGCAACAACCGTCGGCTTCCCGCATGTCTGTTGCCTGTGCCTTGTTCCAGTCCAGCCCGTGTCCGCGTTCCGCTGCCCGGCTCTACCCAGACCCTACCCTGTGTTAAAGGTGCAAGCAACCCCTTGTTATTTCTGTTGACGCCTGCTGTTAAGGTAAACCTCAGTTCAAGGCCCTTGCTGGCTGCAGCGCCCCTGTGGGACTGTTTGGGATGCCGCTGGTGGTCGCCTCCGGCCCGGCCCCTGCTTGACCTCAGCCCGCGCTGACAGGGAGATTGCCAAAGACATGTTTTGAAATGACACAAAATTTAACAATAGTGGATTCTGGGAGACTTTTTCACCCAATGGATAAAGACTATACATTCTTTGTGGAGACACATCAATCACTATCGAGAATAGATATGATTTTAGTGCCTAAGAACTTACTAAAAGAAATTTAAAAAGCAGAAATACTCCCAAAAGTATTGTCTGACCATAATCCAGTATCTTTGATTTTTAAAGAAATAAAAAGAACAGTTCAATTGGAGATTAAATGATAACCTCTTAAAAGATGAAGAAATTTTTAAAAAGGCAAAGGAGAATTTAATTTTTTTTTCAAGAAAACATCAAAGAAGTAACTGAAATGAGTACTATCTGGGATACAAGCAAAGCAGTAATGCGAGGTTTCTTCTTACAGCAACAATACTTACAAAAAAAGAAAAAAAGAGGAAAAATTCAGAAATTTGCCATTGGAGTTGCAAAAAAAACAAGAAGAATTAAAGGGAAACTTAGACAAGAAAAGAATAAATTATGAAATTAAAATAATTCAAAAAGAAATTTCCCAATTAACAACAGAGGAAATAGAAAGAAAATTGGCGTATCTGAAATGTTATCAGTTTGAATATGCTAATAAAATTGGGAAGTGGCTTTCATACAAATTGAAGAAAAAGAGGGAAAGAAACACAATAATAGAAATAAAAGAGGGGAAAAAACTTAATTACAGAACAACTGAAAATTATGCAGACATTCGTAAAGTATTATGAGAAGTTATTTTCAGGAAAAGAGATAACAAAAAAATGGAATTGAAAGGTATTTAAAAAAGCAAAAAATTAATAAGGTTTTGGAAGAACACCATAAATATTCGAACTCTCCAATTACAATGACCAAGGTCACAGAAGCAATCAAAGAATTGAAAGAGGGAAAATCTCCAGGCCCTGATGGATTTATGGCAACTTATTACAAAAAACTACAAGATGAACTGATAACACCATTTCATTATATGTTAAAGACACTACCATCACAAGGAAGACCTAATACCTGGGGAGATTCAAATATCATTTTGATTCCCAAAGAAGGGAAAGATACTAAGGATGTTAGAAATTACAGACCAATATCACTACTGAACATTGACTATAAAATTTTCACAGCAATACTAAGTAGAAGATTGAAAAACACACTCCAAGATTACATCCATGAGGACCAAACAGGTTTTTTACCAGGAAGAAGTCTCAAACAAAATATAAGGATAGTTATCAATTGCATAGAATACTACGATAAAAACGCAGGAAAGAAGTTTGCAATAGCTTTCCTAGATGCAGAGAAGGCCTTTGACAACATCTCTTGAGAATTCATGAAAAACAGTATAGAAGAATATGGTTGTGGAGGAAAGTTTAAAGAATGGACAGATATCATCTACAGAGATCAGAAAGCAAATCTGATAATTAATGGGGAAAGATATCTAAAGGGGTGGGACAAGATTGCCCACTTTTGCCTTTTCTCTTTATTATGACATTGGAAATATTGAATAATAAAATTAGAGAGTCAAACCAGATAAGAGGGGTAAAGATCAAGATGAACGAATATAAAATAAGAGCCTTTGCAGATGACATGGTGGTATTTTTGGAAGAACCAAACGATACTCTACCCAGTTTGTTAGAAGAACTGAACGAATATAGTCAAGTAGCTGGCTTTAGGATTAATAAGAATAAATCATCATTACTGACAATGAATCTGATCAAAAAAGAAGAGGAAGAGTTGAAAGAACTCTCAGGATTCAATATTGATAAAAAAGTTAAGTATTTAGGAATATATATTACAAAGAAAAATTCAGAACTTTATGATAATAATTACCAAAAAAAACTGGAATCAAATTAAAACAGATCTGCAGAAATGGAATAAACTCAACCTCTCATTATTAGGCCAGATAAATAT
>CAOKZL010004209.1:0-41110 GCA_948472985.1 Iguana delicatissima
CCATTGGTTTCTCCTTTCCATCTCCGCCATGAATCCACGCCCACCCCCTCCAGCTTCCATTGAAATTAGCCCCTCCTTTTTGCAGCCGCACATGCGTGAACGCTGCTGAAAGACGGCCTTCCGGCGCTCGCTCCGTTTAAGAGGCAGATTCACTAAAGAACAGTGTCTGTAGCACGCATGCGCCCGGCGGGAACGTAAAGACGCAGGCGCGCCAAACAGTGTGGCGTCTGCACATGCGCACTAGCTGCTGCTTGCGACGGTAAGGAAATACAACCAGCACGGAGGAGCGCGCATGTGTGTAAGAGAGAAAAGGGAAATTAAAATAAAGTTTTTCTCTCCTTCCCCTTCCTATGAGGGAGTTTTTGTATAATACGCAACGCCATGGCCTCAGCTTCCAAATCGTTCCTCGCCGATGCTGGCTATGGCGAGCAAGAACTGGACGCAAACTCCGCCCTCATGGAGCTGGATAAAGGTAAGGCGAACGGCGAGGACGGGACGGATGCACGCATGCGCCAAAGTCACGCTGTTGCTCTTGGTTTACCGGTGCCCGCCCCTTTTTGTGAGGCGGGGAGTTTAAAAGCGGGCGGAGGCGGTTTTTTGTTTGGAAAGATACCCAAAAGTAATCATTTCAAGTGGATACGGGTCTTAGCTTTGGGCAGTAGAAAACATGTAGTTTGGGGCATGTAAAAGATTGCGTCAGATTTTCTTGTGACATAAACAAGCTGCTTCAGCAGGTGCCGAAGTGCCTCACTACCCTATTTGCAAGTTAGAAGGTGACCTGACCTTTCTTCTGAAAGCATAAAGTGTGGGGGGGGAGTATTTTATTTTATGTTTAAATTTAAAACTGTCTTGTCCTCCAGGTTTGGTGATGATATGTTTTAAAGTCATTATCATTAAATGCATCTTCTGTATGTTCAAATACACAACTTTTAATTTACAAACATTTTTGTGGTGTTCAGTTTTTTGAAAAAAAAATTACAGTTATAGAAATACAAAATATAACAAACTAAATTAATAAAAAGGCTGTCAGAGTAAATGTGAGTTAACAATTAAAGACCTGGGCAAACTGATGAGTCTTTATTTCTTTACATTCTGCCTTTCTCCCTGTATGGTACCCAGGGTGGCTGACTACAGATTAAAAATAAAGGACATGTAAAATTGTTTAATACAACAGTTTAAGAAGTTAGTGGCAGATATGCGCCCACACTTGGAGCTAACATGATGTCAACAAAGACATTCTGTTTGTTGTCAATTGCTGTCAGTTTGACTTTGACTTAGTAACCCTATAAATGAGAGACATGGAACTGTCCCTGTTATCAAGGCCCTGTTCAGGCCTTGTAAGCTTAGGGCCATGGCTTCCTTGATTGAGTCTATCTGTAATGCGGTCTTCCTCTTTTCCTACTTCCTTTCATCTTGTCAAGCATTAGTGTCTTGTCTAATAAGTCATGTCTTCTCATGATTTGTCCAAAGTGTAACACATTCATTTTGGCTTCTAAGGAGAATTCAGGCTCAGTTTGCTCTAGAACCCATTTGTTTGTTTGTTTGTTTGGCTGTCCATTATATTCATACATCTTTCCTCCAGCACATTTCAAATGGGTTGATTGTCTTTCTTTCAAATTGCGCAACCATGTACAGAAATAGGAAATATTATGGCATAGGAAACTTTGACCTTGATATTCAAGTATAAATCTTTACAGTTGAGGAATCTGTCTGGTTCTTTCATAGCTACCTTTCCAAGTCTTAGTTTTCTGATTTTTTTTTAATTACCACCACTATTTTGATTAGTGACTGAGTCAAGATATAGAAAATGTTTAACTATTTCAGTGTCTTCAGTGTCTACTTATAAACTATAGAGAGTTAGCATGGTGTAGTGGTTTGAATGTTAGACTAAGACTCTGGAAAGCCAGCGTTCAAATCTCCAGTTGGCGATGACAACTCACCAGGTGACCCTGGACAACTCACATGCTCTCAGCCTCAGAGGGAACCAAAGGCAAACCCCTGTGAACAAGAAAACCCCATGCCAGTTTTTCCTTAGAGTCTCCATAAGTCAGAAATGACTTGAAGGCACACCACCACAACCACTACCACAACAAATAATCTACAGTGGCCCTTCCACTTTTGTGAGGGTTTGGGGCTCAGAACCCTCATAAAAGTGGAAAAACGCAAATAATTTGCCTGTGATCCCCCTTCCATTCCCTTGCCTTTTGCCTTGGCATGTGTTTTCAGGGCCAGAGGCAAGGAAATGGGAGAGGGGAACTCTGGAGGGAAGAAGGAAGGCATGCATGTGCTTCTCCCCTACTCCCTTGCCCTTTGCCTTGGCATGAATTTTCAGTGCTGGGACCAGAGGCAAGGGAATGAGAGAGGGAGCTCTAGAGGGAAGAAGGAAGGTGTGTGTGTGCCTCCCTCCCACTCCCTTCCCTTTGGCCTAGGTGTGCTTGTCTTTCTACTAGGTGATGGAATGCAGCTTGCCTGATCAAATACAGCTTGACAATTGGAAGTAATTCTGTTTTCCCCTATTCGGTCCTGTTAGTAGTCTCTTATCCTGAGTATAAGTTACCCATCAGGATAATCAGATGTTGTGGCACACCCATTTCTTTTAAAAAGACCCATTGTTTTTCATAATCTACAAAATCGAAGGCTTTGATCTATAAAAACAGGCTGTTTTCTTCTGAAATTCCTTGGTGCACTCAACTGTCCAGTACAGTTTCAATATGATCTTAATGCCTTTTCCTTTTCTTATTAGTTTGTACAACTGACATTTCTTGTTCCATATTTGGTGAACTTCTTTATTATAAAGTTTTGAGCATTACTTTACTTGTATGGAAAATAATGCAGACTTCTGATAGTTACAATAATCCCTGGTTTCCTCTTTCTTTGTTGTTTGAAATGTAGATGGAGTGTTTCCAATCTGTGGACGATTGTTTTGTTTTTCGTATTTCTTGGCAGATTTTTGTTTCTGTAGCCTAAAACATCTCTATTGGTATTCCATCTGTTCTTGGTAATGTATTTCTCCCAGGTGGTTTGGATGCAGTTTCTGCTTCATATTCTAAAGCTGGGTTCATCTTCAAATGGTTCTTCCTGGAATGAATCTGTTACCATTTGTCTCTTTTATACAGTTCTTCCATGTATTTTTTCCATCATCTTTTTGTTCCTTCTTGACCATGTAATTTGTTCCCCTGCATCACTACTTTCGATTTAAATTTCCCCTTTGATTACTTGCAGAACAGTTCTCTTGTTCTACTTTTTGAGTTGTTTTGTACTTGTTTATTGTTTCTACAATTCTGCTGCATTGTTTATTATAGTAGTTCTCTTTGTCTGTGAGCAGAAGTTGCTGAACAGTTGCATTCAAAATTCTGACTCTGTATCTATCTCCTTTTACATTTGCTTCTTCTCTGTCTTTAACTGTTTGAAGTTTCATTTCCTATCCATCTAGGCTTTTTTTTTCTTTCAGGTAATGTATTTTGTTATTTTTTCCTGACAATGAACCTGGATTTGGTCCAGAGTTCTTCTGGCTCCCAGTCAAATAGGCTTAGTAGTGAAAGTCTTTTCTTTTTTTTTTAAACGTGGTCTTTAAATTCTCACAGGGATGTTCTTCAGGTTGCATGCTGGCAGCATGTTTGATATAGTGTTCTTTAGTTTTACTCTAATTTTTTATATTGGCAGTTATGGTCTGTGCCACAATCTGCTCCTGGCAGACAGAATGGAGCTTGTCCATCTTTTGTTTCCAATTAGTAATCTGTTTAACTTCTATATTGGCCATTAGATGATGTTTATGTATGCAGTTGTCTCTTTGGTAGCCTGAAGAATGTAAATTCAGTCAGTCACTATATCAAATTCCTCAGCCGTGTTTGGGGTTTTTTTCCTCTCTGTTTCCTGCTGCCCAGTAGCTGTTGGCTCATTTAGTCTGGCTCTTCATGAAAGACTGTGTGACGTGGGAGATCCTGTCAACAGCAATGCTACCATCAGGATAGTGTCGTGTCTCACAGGAGCATGCAGTCTTACCACCATGGAAAGATAATGCCATTGTGAGCGTCATTCTATATGATAGCATAAATTCATTTGTTGCTGCCAACGAGAGTAAGCTCACTGAT
The DNA here is from genome assembly GCA_948472985.1 of Iguana delicatissima. Taxonomy (NCBI): domain Eukaryota; kingdom Metazoa; phylum Chordata; class Lepidosauria; order Squamata; family Iguanidae; genus Iguana; species Iguana delicatissima. The sequence continues at coordinate 4,092 of CAOKZL010004209.1, forward strand.
TCCATGCAAATTCAGTAAATCAACCTTTACATAAATTCCAATGATTTGATGAGGCTACTCTGGTTGGAATGAATAGTTTTGGGTAGTTAAGGCTCAACAACAAATTACATGATTTATTTATTTGAGATGAGAACAGCTCTGGCCAAGGTTGAGAGTTGCAGCTCAGTGACTTCTGGTCGGTTATGCATTTCCTGTTCGTGATGTATTCCTGCCTATCCATGTCTTAAGATTCTCAGAGTAATCTGTTTTTAGGTTCACTTGGTTGCATAATAATTTGAAAGTATGTCTGTTTTTGAGCAGTGAAGTAGGTTTCTTCTTCCTTTGTCTTGAGTCCTACTATATTGTCCATTGATGATTATATGCACAGTAGATGTAGGCAGAGAAAAGTACAATAGTTTCTAATGCTGTATAGAAGTGAGCTCTATGAACTGGTGAATCATAGTACAATTTTAAGTTTCCCACCACTCAAGCTAGCTTGCTGGAATGGGAGATGAGCAAGAGAAGGAGATTTGTTTCTGGTGGAGTGACCCTTCCACCAGTGGAGAGCTCCAAGAGCAGAAAACTACTGCTATCAGGTGTTTCCACCAGTGAGAAGAGACCTGAAGTTACTGTAGCAAAAAAGAAAAAAATATTGTTCCCACCTTCTGCCCTGACCAGCACAAGCCAAACAGGGCTTAAGGTGAATCTGTCGCTCTCCTCCTCCACAATGCAATTCAAATTGTTCTGTTAGTTTCTGTTAGTCACCAGAAGGGAATGGGATAAGTAGGTATGTTCCAAGTTTATACATAGACTTATACTTTATAAAAGAACCAAAACAAACCCTCCTGTTTTGTGCATTTCTTGTGTGCCCATGTTATATATTTCACCCAGCACTTATTTGGGATTTCATAATCTGCTTTACCATCTCTGCTTCTATTTGTATAGTCTATGTTTTTAAATGCTGGACTGACATTACTATTTATTACAGGTCTTCGGTCTGGCAAACTGGGAGAGCAATGCGAAGCTGTTGTCCGTTTTCCCAGACTCTTTCAGAAATATCCATTCCCAATTCTAATTAACTCAGCATTTTTAAAGCTAGCTGATGTTTTCAGAGTTGGGTAAGTCAAACTTGTCTATCTTGAATTCTTAGTATTCAAGCAGCTGTGTTGATTTTTTAATTCAAAATATCATTGATAACCTGTTCCTAGACTATTATGGTTAGAGCCAGGCTACTTGCGGAGTGTCATTTTTCCATAGGAGCCATGCCCACTCAGTAGCAGATCAAGTGGAAGTTCTGTTGCAGTATGTTTACTAGGAACCAAGGAGAAGGCTTTTGGGGTACCTGCTCCTTTGTGTTGAAAACTCCTACTCAGAGAGGCTTCTTTTGTCCATTTGTTAATAACCTTCTGATTTATGGCTGAGTCATCCTTTTAAGAATGCTTAGCGCCATAGCATCTGTTAACATTGCTTATAGTTTTCACTCTGCACTGGCATTTTAATTATGATTAATAATTCAGTTACTAAAGCCAGCATGGCATAATGGTTTGAGTGGTGGTCTAGAACTCAGTGAGACCAAGGTCTGAATCCCTGTTTGACCATGATGTTAGGGCAAGTCACAGTCTCTCAGCCTTAGAGAAGAACAATGGAAAACCTCTTCTACACAAGTCTTGCCAAGAAGACCCCATGATAGGTTCACCTTAGGGTCTCCATAAGTCAGAAACAACTTGAAGGTACACAACAGCAACAAACTCAATTGCAGTTCCTGTCTGGGTCCCCCCCCCCCATTTATGTTTTATTTTTCTACTTCTAGGTTTCCTCTCTTTTGTCAGTGTGGTGTAGTTGTAATTCTTTGACATTGCTAACTGTTTTGAGTTGCTTACTGCCTTAGACTTTTTATTGAAACTTGGAACATTTAAAAGTGATTGAAGTATATTTCAAAACAGAAACAACTTCCTGAGACTCTGTGTTCTGAAAGTTACTCAGCAAAGTGAGAAGCACTTGGAGAAGATACTAAATGTGGATGAGTTTGTGAAAAGAGTTTTCTCAGTTATTCACAGCAATGATCCAGTTGCTCGAGCAATCACACTCAGGTATGCATACTTAACTGAGCAAGAGTCTTCCCAGCTGCTATATTCTTGAGGATATTGCTAACAGTATGCCCTGTGAATGTGTCTGGCTGCTATATGTTGAGTAAGATTATTAGTATGTGTTGTTCCACTGCTGTTTACTCTGACTCACAAGGGATCTTCAGAGTCTCTGATAGACTTTTTCCTAGTTCTACCACGTTAATTCTTTTTTAGTTGGAGAAGTGAGGGTTTCATTTTGATGCCATCTGCATACCAAGTGTGTTCTGTCACTGGATTATGATGGTTTCCCAACACTTGGGCTTATAGGACCATTCTCACTCTGTCTACCAAGCATAGAATATTACTGTCTTTATCCAGTACAGTAAGCCTTCCTTACTCGGAACTTCTGCATACGTAACTTCCATGTCACGCAAAGCATCGTGTCCCTGTACCTAAAATAGTGGTGACATGTGCGCAGATGCTCTGAAACATTCATGTGCACATCACTGCCAGTGAATATAATGAGGCATGAGCATACACAAATTTCACTATTTATGGGGGATCCTGGAACAGAATCTCTGTTTATACAGAGGACCAACTGTACTGGCTTTCTGCCAGCTAAATGCACACTGTGGGTACATCAAGTTTTTTCTCTGCCTCAGTCTTGTGTGCGTGACCAGAACTCCAGAGAATTTAAGGGATCATTTGGAGCATATTTGGCATTTGTGTGTGGGGAGGATGCGGAAGAGATGAGAGCGCAAGAGATTCCTATCTTACTTGTACAATGTTGGAGTCCTCTGTTTCCATTATGATATTTTGTCTGTGTTTTGCGTGTTTTATTTTTTTAAAATATTTTCATTGAAAATTTAGTTCCGAAAATAAAAAATCCCCCCTCTCCGCTTCTAAGCTTACATTTTCCAGTTGAATCTGCTTATTTCCATTACATACACACATAATTTCCGCTTAGTAGAGAAAAGAACAACTATTTTGCACATTTTAGATGAGTTATAAGAGCTCCCATTTTAGCAATGTAAAGAAACAACATAATGTGTACTGGAATGTATTATGTGTTTATGTGAAATAATGTATAAGAGGATATGATAGTGTTGAAGAGATACAGAAAAAAAAATTTTGATTTATGTTTAAAAGACAGATTTTTGTACAGCTGAGTGACTGTTTTGTCTGTTAAATGCATTCGGCTGACAAAGAGTGGTTATCAGGCTGTTTGTAGCATCTTTGTTTGGTTCTGTACCTAGTCACACGTATCTAAAGCAGGATTTATGGTAACAGCAATATAACATTAAAGAGTGGCCAACTAGTATGAAAAGGCCAGAATACAAAGATGGTCTCTGACATTTTAGGGGAAGTTATATGATTCTAAAAGGGTAGTTTGTCACAAATAGGTTCTGTTTTCCTGAGCTCCTGCTTGACATTCTTCTGTTCTGTTCTTCAGAATGTTAGGTAGTATGGCATCCATAATCCCAGAAAGGAAGAATGCGCATCACAGTATTCGCCAGAGCCTCGATTCTCATGACAACGTAGAGGTTGAAGCTGCTATTTTTGCTGCAGCTAATTTTTCTGCGCAGTCCAAGTAAGTAGAATGCCCACAGAAGATCCATTTTTCCTGAATATTAAGATAGTAGTTGCCATTGATTACTTGGTATTTATATGGTGTTTTACCAATGTAAGCTTAACAATCCCTGCAACAAATCTGTCGGTGTTTCCTTTTATGTTACAGAAGGGAGAAAACTGAACAATGGTTGTTTACCTGGCCTCATTTTATGCTTTTGTTGTTTTATGCTTGGTTTTATGTCTGTGCTTGAAAGATTTTTATTTTACTGTAAGCTACTGCTACAGTTGAGGTGGTAAGTGAGGTAACGTTTAAGCAATAAATGAGTGTTGATTTTTTTAGCAGACACTGTGCCATAGGAAGATAAAACTAATATGAAATCAATACTGGGTTCAAATAGAGGACAGTATATAAACCAGGAATTTCTTCTTTCACGTTTCAGACTCTGTTGTGCTCACTGGAGTTTCTCTGTAGATATTGGTTGAATTATGCTGTCAGGTTTTTTTATACAGTGCACCACACAAGACGTGAACTAAAACATCCTGTTAATTGTACATTCCACTTAATTCTGCTTCTCAGAATTAGAGCTTCTGAATTTTCTGAGCAATTGGAGGCAAAAAGATGTAATATTAACTCCCCTTTAAACATGCTGAAATAATAGAGATGCAGATCTTAAGAAACTGCCTTCAGTGAGAGCTCTGCAATCTCTGACCAGCCTTTTCTGAGACTCTTCTGAGAAAGAGAGTGAAGGGAGGCATAATTGTACCAGTGTCTCATTTATGTTTTAAGCTCAGTGTGTTGTCTGTTTGGTCAGTGATAATCAACAGGAGTGAAGGATGTAAAAAAACTAGTTTGCACAATTTCTGAAAACTATTCTTGGCTGTTACTTTGGACCTTTTGCTTTGGGTTGGTTCACGTACTATATTCCCTCTATTTTCTTAATGCAGCAGTTAATAATGACAGTGTCATAATATAAACAAACTCAAATCAGTCAATAAACATCAGTGCTAATAATGAATCAGAAATTTTATTTTTTATCAGACTGCCGGTTTTCTTCTAATTCATTCAGTTCTATGACTATTTTCTTCTTCTCCACTCCTGCCAGAGATTTTGCTGGAGGAATATGCAACAAAATCAGTGAAATGATTCAAGGTATGCACATTTATCTAACAATTAATAAGGATAACACAGCATCATTTTGCTATTAGTACTTGCATTCATGCTTCTGAAAGTTTTTGCTTAAGTAAAATCTTTTTGGGTTTTGGCTGAAATGTTCTGATGAATTTGCTGCTCAGTTTGAAGACTGTGGAGATTCCAGTGTTTTGCTCTTTTCCTGGGTCTAACATTTCTTCTTAGTTGGCATGAATTGTTCTAATGTTGTGCATTTGAAAAGTACTCTATTTTATTATCATGTCTTATTATTTTAATAGCATGATTAGCATGATTCCTAATATGATTAAGAAACAGGTGGAAGAGTAAAGAAATGCTGAGAATTCTGGAAGTTATTTTTTCTTTCATGTGATAGGTTTAGCTACTCCAGTAGACTTGAAGCTGAAGTTAATCCCCATTCTGCAGCACATGCACCATGATGCCAGCCTGGCCTCCGGTGCTCGCCAACTACTCCAGCAGCTAGTGACATCCTACCCTTCAACCAAGATGGTCATTGTGACTTTGCACACCTTTACCTTGCTTGCTGCCTCTTCTTTAGTTGATATTCCCAAGCAGGTAATCTTCATCTTTGCCTAATCTATCTTTCTAAAAGCACATAGTATAAGAAGTGAAATTATTTTTGATGGTTAAATGGAGGAATCCTGATTTATCATACCCGCACACCCATCTTTAGCAACTTCCTCAGCCATTGGTTTAAATATTGCACGCCTACCTCAGCAGCTATAAGGCTAGCAGTTTGCTTTTTTCTATTTTAAATAAGAGTTTATTTTTTTCCAGAAGTCAGAATCTCATTCTGTATTTGTTTTTTCTTGCATTTCTACAAGATTAGCTGCAGTACATTTATTGTATTCCTTAGAGGCAGTAATAAATATGGGCAAGTCAATGCCTTGGAGAAGCTGCAAGAGCTAACATTTTGAATATAGATTGTACATGCAGTTTCCTCAACCACAACAAAACAGTGTCCATAGGACCTAACTCACAAAATCTGCAGAAAGAACAGAGTTAGGGTATACAGTGATCTCTCTGCATTAGCTGGAGTTAGGGGCATAGGACCTCTATGAAAGTGGAAAAAACACAAATAACTCTAGCCCTCCTCCATCATATTTAACACAAAAAACAGTGTGATCAGCATATTCAACATACAGTGGATATATGAAGGATTTTGGGGTTCCTTTGCGGCAAATAATCCATGAATAATCAAATCCACAAAAGTGAAACCCGCAAATGTGGAGTGCCAATTGTAAATATAAAATATCTGTAAGTACAAAAGCCAATGTGATGTAGTGGTTTGAGCACTGGACTACCATCATAGAAACCATGTTTCGAATCCCTGCTCAACCATGGCATGACAGGCCTTTACTTCTCCCAGATTCATGTGGAAGTTCCCAATCTGATAGGGTGCCCTGTCTTTATCACACAGCTCTGCCTCCCCCCATAACACTACCTTTGTGTAAAAAGGTAAGGGTATTCAATGTTTATTTAGAACCACTTAATCATTTTATGGTAGGTTTTGTTTGTTTTTTTTATTTATCGCTATCAAGCTGGATCAATATACTTCTCCCTTGACATTCACACATTTCACTTTTGTGGATTTGATTATTCACGGGGTGGGCTTGCCTCCACCCAATCTCTCCCTCCCATTCCCCGACCTTTTGCCTAGGGGCAGGGAAGGGGAAAGATCATCGCTTCCCCTCATTTGTTGCGTGTGAGGGCACACCGGCAGTAGCGGGCAGGAGCATGTGAGGGGAGCAATCGCCTGTTCTCTGCATGCCCTTGGCTGCCGCCGGTGTGGGTGCATGGGCAGCAGCTGCAGGGATGCGCAGAGGGGTGATTGCCCATTCTCTGTATGCCCTCTACTGCCGCTGGTGCGGGCGCTCTGGAGGTGGCCTGCAGGAGCTTGCAGAGGGGGCAATCGCCTGTTCTCTGCACACCCACTGCTACTGGTGCTGGTACTCCAAAGGTGGCCTGCAGGGACACGCAGAGTGGGCAATCACCCATTCTCTGCACACCTTCAGCTGGCAGCAGTGCAAGTGGGGGCGATCGCCTGTTCTCTGCACGCCCTTGGCCACTACCACTGGTGTGGGTGCTCTGGAGGCAGCCTGCAGGGATGTTCAGAGGGGTGATCACCCATTCTGTGCCTTCCCTCCGCTGCTGCTGGTGCACTGGCAGCAGCCGACAGGAGCGTGCAGAGGTGGCGACGGCCAGTTCCCTGCATGCCCTCAGCTGCAGCTGGTGTGGGCATGCCACAGGAGTGTGCAGGTGGGGTGATGTACCCTTCCATGCATGCCCTTGGTGGCCTCCCTTGCTCACACACTGGCAGGGGCAGCAGGCAGGAGCCTGAAGGGAGGGCGCGCGTTATTCACTTCTTCTTGTTTTTACATTCGCGAGGGTTCTGTGTCCCTGTCCCTCGCGAATGTGGAGGGGCTACTGTATTTACAAGGAAAAACTGTAACGTTTCTTAAGATAACAGTAAGAATAAGTAGTGTGTTAGAGTTCATATGCAAGCCAGTGTTGATATTTTTCCCCAGTGCAGTTTTTAGACAATGTAACAGGTAGCTCTCTGCTCATAAACAATTCAGTTATATCTGCAGACTTTCACAAAAGGCACAATTATCAAACAGCACTTTGACTAAATTCCCACCGAAGGCTTAACCCCCAATCTAGGTCACACTCTCTGACCAGATCCTGCTAAGCTTAATGACTCCTCTGCCTCTCACCAGGCTTCCACTGAGAACTGACCCCTCCCCAAAACAGTCACACTCTCTGGTTGACTGAGGCACTCTGCTCCTTAGTTCCTAGCTTTGGTTCTCATTGAAGAAACCCAAATACCCACAGCTACTTGGCTTTGTATAATTTTTCTCTCTCAGCTGTAAGCCGCTGTCACACACAGCTGGGCTGAGTTTCTCTCCTGAAATGCTATTCTGGTTGCCTAGCAACCTGCTTTGAGCTTGCACTGGTTCCCCAGATAGCCACACCCCCAGAACTTCATCACACACGGAAACCCACTGACTGACCTCAGAGAAAAGTAAAGGCAACCCCCTTCTAAACAAATCTTGCCAAGAAAACACTGTGATAGGTTTGCCTTAAGGATTACTATAAGTTGGCAATGACTTGAAGGCACACAACAACAGTCATATGTAAGTATGTAATAAAAGATATACTAAATAATAAGGTATTCAGAAGTTTAAAAATACACAGTCCAATCTTATAAATAAAAAAATAAGAGTGAAGGTCCATAAGCCACAAATCAATAATTGAAAGAAAGTAGATGGCCAAAGTTCCTGGCAGGTCTTCATTCAAATAGAGACCAGTAGCATTTCAGTCTGTGGTCTTCCTCACTCTCTAGTGAAGTTCTTATTTCCTAGTTCTTTCATCCTGACAAAGGCTTGTGGAAGTGAAGGAGAAAAGGCATTTTTGTCTCTAAGAATTTATGTTGATATGTTGTTGTTGTTGTTATTATTACGTGCCTTCAAGTTGTTTCTGACTTACGGTGACTCTAAGGCAAACCTGTCATGGGGGTGGTTGCTGAGAGTGTGTGACGTGCCCATGGTCACCTGGTGGGCTTCCGTGGCCAAGCAGGAAATCCAGGGTCATAGTCTGATGCTCAAACTGCTACACCACGCTGACTCTCGCTGATGTGTTAGCCTTTGTCTAATTTACTTCAATTGTTGATTTATGAACTATGAACTTTCACCTTTGTTGCTGTTTATAAGCTTGGGTTGTTCATTTTTTAATTTGATAAATTTATTAGATTTAGTATATCTTTTAGTATTTGTTATACATATACATTTATGATATTATATTTATATCTTGAGTATCTCTTTAGCTTCCTCAAATTCATGTTTATGCTTCTTAATTGCTTTTACTTGCATATATATTGACAAATATAGTGAACTAGTCAACAGTAATTTCATTTTAAATTCACAGATACAGTTGTTGCTGCAGTACTTGAGGAATGATCCAAGAGAGGCTGTAAAGAGGCTTGCTATCCAAGATCTAAAGTTATTGGCAAATAAAACCCCACATACTTGGAGCAGAGAGAATATTGAGGTAGGTAAATACTGTCTTTGTTTTGAAATCAAACAAATAGGGCTGTGACTCCTAAACAAGCAAATAAAGCCTGTTTAATTTGGTTTGACTTATTTTTGAGCAAATATACAGAGAGTTCTATTCTGCATCTAGATCTTCTGTCACATTGTACTTAAGATTGTGTCTTGTGTCAAAAAGAGAGATTTCTTTTGGCTTTAGTGGAATCTGATCTAGATGTTATGTTTCACTAGTAAATGATTGAAAATTTTGATGATCTTCATGAAGCAACATTCAAGGACCTTCCAGGTATAAAGGCAAAGAAAAACATTATAAGCTGTGCTATACTTAATGAAGTAGATGTAAGCCTTATTCAGGGATTCATAATAGAATTAAACATACATGGAGAGCAATGTAATAAATTTTCCACTTCTGCGAGGAGGAGGCTTGTGCTCTGCTCCTTCATACATTTATTTTAAATCTGTTCAATGTCATTCGATGTAGTTATACAGAAAACAATGCACAGGACATTTTCAAGTATGCAACAGACTACAGTTGTCCCTCCACTTTTGTGAGGGTTTGGGGTACATAACCCTCATGAAAGTCAAAAAAAGTGAATAACCCTCCTCCCTGCCCAAATGCATGCTCCCTCTCCTATTCCCTTCTGCCTCCCATTCTCTTGCCTTTTGCCCAGACATGCGTGCCTTCCTTCCAGGTACCCAGACAAAAGGCAAAGAAATGGGAGGCAGCAGCTGTGCCTTTCCCCCATTCTTCCCCTCCCATTCCCTTGCCTTTTGCCCAAGGAATGGAGAAGAAAAGCAGCACGCTTAGGCCAAAGACAAGGGAATGGGGGAAGGTGCGCATAGGGCTACCCCTTCCCATTCTGTTGCCTTTTGCCTAGGTGCGTGGAAAGATGGCATGCACATCCCAGCGAAAGACAAGGGAATGGTGGGGGAGGCACACATGACTTCACACACAGGGCTTCCCCCTCTCATTTGCTTGTCTTTTTGCTGAGTACGGAGGAAGGATGACAGATGTGCCTGGGCAAAAGGCGAGGGAATAGGAGGGGAAGAATAGAGAGAAGACGAGCAAGCACCTCTCAAGTAATCAAATTCGTGAAGCTCAAACCCATGAACATAGAAGGAGGACTGTAGTCTTCTATGTAGCAATGAATGGCACCTGTTAGCCTAGGTTAGATCTAGCCTACAGATAGCACACAGTGTGGTTCTCAGTCACTAAAGCCTTTCTAGCTGATTAACTTTTTAATCTTTGCAATTCATAGCTGGCTTCAGGAGGATGAAATGCTGTCAGAAATGTTCTTTGTTTTTAATTTCTGCCCCTACTTTTTGACTAGATGAGAGTTCCCAAAACAGCATTCATAAAATATGAAAAGAAGCATGCACCTTAATTTCTGTTTGTGCCTTTATTCTCTTTGTACATTTTCAAGTAACACTAAAGCCTGACAAAGATGTCTAAATACTGATGATAAAGAGAAATGACTTGGTCATCCTGGTGGCAGTGACTATGGGAGTAGCATATTGCCTTTCTATGGAAGAAGGGATGGGTAGTGAGAAAGGAAAATGGAATAGAGAAACTCTGAACTTCTTGGGTCAGGCTATCTGAAGGACTGTCCCCTGCTGTCTAAACCTGTAACTTAGAACCAGGGTCGGCAACTTTGGGGCCACATTAGCCCACTCAGGGCCACTCCTCACACTGCACCAGCACCAGAGCAGCTCCTTTTTAGCCCCCAAATTCCTTCTTGGTTATATGGGGGACATCCTCACCACGTTTTTGAGCCTTTCTGAGTCATTTTAGGCCCAGGAAAGGCCCTTTTTCAACCACAGGAAGTGAGATGTCACTTCCCCTTTGCTTCCTGTTTAAAAAAGAGGCTTCTCTTGGGGATAAATTGGCCCACTACAGCCCCAAAACATGAGGGAAATACACCACACATGCATGCACGCGCATGAACATTTGAGGAAAACCAACACTTCTGTACATTTTTTAGCCCTGGGGGCCCAAGGGGGCCTCCAGAGTTGGTGAAAATGACCCCAACAGCTCCCAAGTTTTTCTTGGGACAATTTTTTTTACTCCAGAGGGGCCCTGGGGCCACAATAATGGTCCTGGAGGGCACACTTTGCCCATTGCTGATTTGGCATTGTTGTTGGAGATCATTATATATCTCATCAGTTAGGAGGCTTGTTTGATAGGGGACTTTGAGCCCTTTCCCTAGCAGTACTCCATTGGTGGAGTTCCATGCTGAGAAAAAGTACCATTAGCACCTTCCTTGTTCTCCTTTAGATAGACAATGCAGTCTGTCTTTTTTTTTTAGGCATTCAGTGTTTTGCTGCTCTTTAATTTTAATTTTGCTTGTAAATTTTGTTGTGAAGCTTTGTTCTTTTGTTCCTATAGTTTTATGTAGTGTTAATGATTCTTTATTGTACAGCGCCCTGAGCACCTCCTAGGCAAGAGAATAATTTTATAAATGTAGTCAACAATAATATATTTGGGAATTAGAGGCCAAGATTTTCTAGTATGATTTATTTTTTGCACCTCTTTCTGTAAAAATCAATTCCTGGTATTGGTGTTCTTGTCTTTTGTCTAGAGAGAGTTCAGAAAATTCAGTTATTATGAAGATATTTACCTTATGAAAATGTATTATTCTAGTTTACTTTCTGATAGAAACCTTTTGCAATCCAGCCTGCTAAGCTTTTTTCCTGCGCTTATTAGCAATTATGACAGTAGCAGAATTCTATCTCTGGTATCCTAATGGAAAAGGAAATGGTTCTTTAAAAAGTGTTATAGTTTTTGTAAGTGTTTAATAGCAACTGGCTACTAAGCATGCTTGGAACAAAAGCAGAAACCTAGCTTCCAGTAAGCCAACTGGTATGGTTATATTAATGGTTAGGATATTGGACTGGGTTTGGAAAATCAAGGTTCAGATCCAGATTGATTAATGTAACTCACTGAATGACCTCAGGCCAGCCATTGCCTTTCAGTGTGACTCATTTCACAGGGTTGTCATGATAACAAAGGGGAAAAGAAGAAAGCTAGGTATGGTGTCATGAATGTATTGAAGAGAAGGTGATGTATAACTGTAACTAATTAAGGCAAAAGGAAAAACCAAGTCAGGCTTATTTCTATAAAAACCAAATTCTTACTCTGAGTAATTTAATTTAGCTTCAGTGAATTAGAAAATAGATTCCCCCATGTTGGTACCATTTGGTCACTATGTTGGAGATTTATTAAGGTTTTATATCATTCTGGCAAAATATCAATAATGTGGTTTCCTGATATAAAACCAAAGGGGAAATGGTGGGAAGATACGAATGATGAGTGCAAAGACTTCATTTTTCCCACGAGAGCTATTTCAGTGTTTATATTAATGCTGATATGGTATTATAGGAAACAAGAAAATACCCAATTGAGTTTTTTTTTAAAGTGCTCATCAGGGGACAATCAAATTTCACTTTAGAGTTTTTTTTATTAACAATTCCTGGCTTTGTGTGAATGGAGTCCCGTTTATTATTGTGTGAAAGTTCTAAACTGCTGGCAGGGTACTGCCTTTTCTATCTGGCATGTTGTAATGGAACAAATGTAATTACTTTGGAGAATCCCGTGCAGTACTCTGTGGGAAGTAAATTTATTAATGATCTTTGTAGGAAAATCTTGTCATTAGATGTAATTTACGGAGTGCCACTGAATTTTAAATTATGGTCCTGCCTTAGCTTATTCCGTCAGGATGAACTCTTTTACATTGATGGGTTCAGGAGCAATGAGTATATGCAGTCATACTAGAAGTTAACTTCAGTGTCATCTCAATTAATAGCCTATATTGGCTTTTATTTTTGATTCTGCTGCAGCACAGAACTTAAGATAGTATGATAGATAGTAGTCTTGTTTGGTTTAATTTTCCTAATGTTTAGCCATAATTTCCACTTTTAAAAAAAATATTTTTATTAAAAGTTTTGTTACATAAAAAACAGAGTGGATATACCCCATTATAGGATATATCACACCTTCCCCCTCGCTTCCATATTATTTTACTCCAGTTGAGTCTTCTTTGTTTCCATTTACCAAAAGAAAAAGAAAGAAAAACAGTTACATTTTACAGAAAAGAAAACAATTACATTATCTTTTTCTTTGCTTTCATATACTTTTAAATTTTTATCCATTCCAAAACTCCTTTCCATTCCCTTTCAAAGTTCTGGATAGGTTTATTTTTCAATGAAAATGCTAACTTTTCTGTCTCTACCATATCCAGAAATTTTAATTTCCACTCTCCTAAATCAGTATCTTTCTTTTCTTTCCAATGTCAACCTTGCAGCTGTTATCAGATATAACAATATCTTCTGATGACTTCTAATCTCCCTTTGTTGTCCTAACATATTTAACAAATAAAATTCCAGTATCATTTCAAAGTTCATTTTACAGATTCTTTGAATTTCATCATGTGTCCCCTTCTGGAACTTTGTTACCCTTCCACAAGTCCACCACATACGAAACGAGGACCCAATCTTTGCATCACACTTCCAACATTTCACATTCCCATTTTTATTTATTTTATGCAATCTTTCTGGGGTCATATACCATCTTTGTAACATTTTGTAAAAGTTTTCTCTCAAATTTAAGTTTGGGGTAAATTTTATATTAGTTTTCCATACTTTCTCCCAAACTTCTAATTCGATCGGGTGTCCCACATTCCAAGCCCATTTAACCATTGTATCTTTAACTACTTCTGATTCCATTTGTCTTTTCAACAATAGTTTATAGAATTTTGAAATGGTTTTCTTTTGATTTCCCTTCATCAGTAAGTCCAATTCATTCTCTTTTCTCTCAAATCCATACAGTTTTTGATCCATTTTAAACCTTTCTTTTAGTTGTCGCCATGGGAACCAATTTAACTCATGCCCATCAGCCTTTAATTCTTCCACTGTACACATTCTGTATCCCCTTCCCATTTCAGTATGTCTTGATATGTTAATAAATTTCCTTGTTTTGTTGGAGCAATTTTATATGCTTCTTGTGGTGAAGTCCATGTTGGAAGTTTTGTATAATATTTCCGCTTTGTTTGTAGCCAAACCTTTAACAGTGCCTTCCAGATGCAATGATTATTGAACTCTTTATTCACCACTAATCTATCGTAACATAAATATCCATGCCATCCAAATCTGTTATTTATTTCTTCCAAATCTTTCATGGTTGTTCTCTCTAATTGAATCCAGTCTTTAATCCAATCTAGACAGCATACATAATAATAAATTTTCAGTGATGGAAGATCAAATCCTCCTCTTTCTTTTGCATCCTGAAGCATTTTAAATCTTATCCTTTGCTTTTTCCCTTGCCAAATAAACTTTTGAAGATCCTTTTCCCATTTTTTAAATATTTTCTCTCTTCCTATTATTGGTAAATTCTGAAAAAGGAACATAAGTTTTGGTAATAAGAACATTTTGAAAGCATTTATTCTTCCCAGGAGAGATAAATTTAGATTTTTCCATATCATTTTTAATCTCTTTCCATATCTTCAAATAGTGGTTGTCGAATAATTCTTGGTTCCTTTCCGTTAACGTAATTCCTAAGTATCTTGTTTTCTTAGTTAATTGACATGCATATCTCCTCTCCAAATCAGCTTGCTCTTTTTTAGTCATATTCAATGACATCATCATTGTCTTTTCCTTATTTATCTTGTATCCTGCCACTTGACCATATCTTTGCAAAGTTTCCATCAACACCTGAATTGATTCTTGTGGATCCTCCAAAAATATAATTACGTCATCTGCGAAAGCTTTTAATTTCAATTCCTTTTTCTTTATTTTCAAGCCTCTTATCTGTGAATCCTCATTAATTATATTTAGCAATACTTCCAAAACAGCTATAAATAATAATGATGATAATGGACACCCTTGCCATATCCCTTTATTAATTTTGAAGCTTGTCAAAATATCTCCATTAGTTATTAATCTCGCAGATTGTTCTTGATAAATCATCTCAATCCATTTACAAAAATCTTCTCCCATGTCATAGTCTCTCAATATCCGATGTATAAAGGCCCAGGAAACATTATCGAATGCTGTTTCTGCATCCAAAAAAATGAGTGCCGCTTTCATCCCTGAATATTTTATCATAATATTCAATTACATCTAGGATTGTCCTTATATTACTGCTCATATATCTACCTGGGAGAAAATCTGTTTGACCTTCTTGAATTTTATCCTGTAATATCTGTCTCAGCCGTTTTGCCAACACTGTCGCAAAAATTTTATATTCTACATTCAACAAGGAGATTGATCTGTAATTCTTGATAGTTTCCATTTTAATGTCCTTTTCTTTGCTAATATAATTGGATTGGACTTTGTGGAGTGCATAGGACAATGATTCTTGTTTCTCGTAGTAGCTTCTGTGGGTGATTTTGTACAGTCATGTTCATCATTGGTGATGACTTGCACCTGCAAAACGGTCGTTATAGATGAGAAACAGAACAAGTGAAGACTCGGCAGTCTTAGACAAGGTTCTGAGTCCCAGCCTAGTTGTCTGATTTCTTCTGTTTTGTTTGTCCTGCCAGTATGAGCAGCTACACTAACCAGAAATTGACAGTGAAACAAAGCTTTCTCTTAGCTCCAAGCCTAGACTGTTGGTTGTTGCTCGGCTGATAACCAGGAACAAGAAGCCAACCTCAGGCCCTGGATTTGGACTCTGCTTTTTTAGGGGTCTAATAGGCATGGTGTCCAGACTTGGAAAGGTTTTGCTTCTCTGTTATTTTCTCAGTACTAGTTCCTACAAGTGGAAAAAGACAAGTGGGGCAGTTGGGCAGCATATAATGTGTTAAATGACCAGCTGGAATTTTCAGCAATTTCATTTGGTTGTTATAGCTAAAGAGATTGTATGGTTGTGAAACTCTTTGAGTCTTTAATATTAATAATAAAATGTTTTTCAGTGGAAATGCTTCATGTGGCCAGCAGCAAATTGTCAAGTGATACAAATCTGTGAATCTTCAAGTCAGAATCAACACATGTTGAGGATTCTTACTGTTTTTCATATGGAAAATATTTCCTTGTACTAAAATAATGATTTCTTCTGGCTTTCAGGCACTTTGTGAATGTGCCCTTCAAACTCCTTATGACAGTTTGAAACTAGGCATGCTGTCTGTACTTTCCACACTGTCGGGAACAATAGCCGTCAAGCAGTATTTCAGCACTGGTCCAGGTATGACTAGATTAGATCAGGCCAATTTTGGCATGTATATCTTTCTTTTCGTTTCTTATTAAAGACATTGCTATGTGTGATTCTTTTCAGTGTTCTGAAGACTGTTGATGTTGAACAGCATATTCCCTTTGAAGGTGCTGAAATCGGTCACAACCTGCCAAGCCGATTTTAATTCCATTGTATGACTGCAATAAAGACTGGAATAATGTGGTGCATGTCTAGTTCAGTGACTTTGCATTAGAAAATTGCCAAGGGCTAAGTGGGTGTAGGAATAGGTGCAGGTGTAATAAAATGCATTGTTGTGCAGTTCATTTCCACCCTGCTTTACTGCTACCTCTCATTTCAATATTCCTAGACTATGCCAACATTGCATACTAGTGACATGGGTTGTATCTGTTGACTTGAGAACACATGATGCCTCAGGTCTAATCTAAACAATCCCTAGCAGTGTTGAATGTCTCTGGGTATAAGAGTATGGGTCAAATGCAATTCCCAGGTCTAATTTAATCAGAAGACTTACATAGCCACAAAGTCAGCTTTATGTTCTTTTGTATTTGAATGAATGACGTCTTATCTCCATATCCAACTGTTCCTGTAAAGAACTTGGACTAGCCTTTTAACCCTGAAATATCAAATAGATGGAGGAATAACAAGCTCTCTAATCCAACCCATTAGACTCTTTTTTTCCACAAAAGTATGGGTGTCCCTACCATTCCATTTAGAAAAGGAATTAGACCTATTCAAACACAAGATATTTTCTGGCAGTCTAGACAGAAAATTTGGTACCAGGGCAGGAAAAACATGAAAAAAGTAGAGATGAGTTCCTACACCACAGAAGAGAAGAACAGTTCAATGTTTTGGAAAACTTTTTGTTCAGAACTAACAGTATGGACATGGCAAATGAAACATCTAGGTCAGCTAACCCTTGCATAAGTAAATTAAAATACAGTGGATTCTCCGTATCTGTAGAGATTCTGTTCGAGGACTCCCCACAAATGGGAAAAAAATAGGAGTGCTCATGTTTCATATTGTTAAATAGTGATGATGTGCAGATGAAAACTTTAATATGTCTGTGTGCACGTCACCGTTTTAGGTGTAGGATGTGACACTCCACAGTCATTGAAATTTCCAGATCATTTATATGGAGGGTTCACTATCTTTTAAATCTTCCAGAGACAACTTGAAGGCTTCTTCTAAAATGTTTCCAGGGATGACTTTTACTTTCACTCGCTTCCATATGGTGGTCCTTTTTGTGGCCAGGCTTCTAGATCTATGGCTCTTAAACGTGTGGGAACTAGCTGATGAGTCAGCTGGTAAGGCAGGCTTGCCTGCTTTTCTCTGTTTTGCTACTCATACTTGGAGGGAGCTGCTGTTTTGCCTGTTACAGTCACGTGCACACACAGTTACAGTCGGAACAAGTACAGTAGAGTCCCGTTCTTTCTCAGCTCAAACTTTATTACATTGTTAGTGGAGCTATTATCATTATATTTATTATATATTTATTTATATCCCATTTTTCTCTCAGAATTGGGACACAAGCTGGCTCTCAATTTATAAAAACAATACAGCTAAAAAAAAAGAAAGGTGAACATTAAAATGGGATTAAATTATTGACAAGATTATCATGATTTAAAATTAGCTTTAAAAAGGTACCATTTAAAAAGAGTATTTAAAACAGATCGGTTTAAACAGTGCAGGACCTTCAGCCCATTCTTTAAAAACATCCCGTTTTAAAAGCCTACCAGCACTAAAACAAGGTCTTCGCCTGGCCATGGAAGGACAGCATGGAGGGAATTACAGAGGGACAGCTACTGAGAAGGCCTTCTTTCATATCTCCACCAATTATGCTTGTAATGATAGTGTGACTGAGAGAAGGCCCCTCCTGATGATCTCAAGGCCTGGGCTGGCTCGTAATAGGAAATACAGTCTGCTAGATAGCCTCGACCTGAGCTGCTACAACTTGCATTTGTGTTCTCCAGCCCTCCCTTACTATCCTCCCAATACCAATGTTGCTTTAAAAATTCCTCCAGCTGGACAGAGGACAAATAGAAAAATTGCAGGCAGAGCAGATGTAAAAAGACTTTGTAAAAACGAACTTCTTTCTCGGAGGCTTTGTAAACTGAAGTATGAATGAAATTAGCGGTATTGTGCTTTTTAGAAATGGCTCTCTCTTTCTAATTTAGGAGTGACAGCTACCACAGCAAGATCATCTGATCTAATCAAACTAGCACAGGAATGCTGTTACCACAATAACCAGGGCATTGCAGTTCATGGAGTACGAGTTCTGACAAATATAACTGCTTCCTGTCAGGAAAAAGGTAATTGTAAATTTGTGTGTGTGCACGTGCGCGCGCACGCTGAGGGTTCTCTGCATTTGGTGTAATGTGCTCTTTTTTTCTTTGGGAAGCAAGCTGAGCTCCTGTGAAGTGTTATCTTAGCTGCTAAATTTGAATGCTCAAGTTAAGTTTTGTTGCTTTTTTCTTGCTAGTGTAGTTTTCTTTGACTAATGAAAGCTAAGCATGCTTGTTAAGCTTTGCCAATATAAACACGATAAGTTTTAGCACACTAGTTTGAAGCAGAAAATTATGAGCCTGTTATGTATGTATGAGCCTGTTATAAATTATGTATGAGCCTGTATCAAAACTCTCAGTAACTCTAAGCTATTGTCCATTCTTTGAAGTTTATCCAAAGTTTGTTGCTTAAGAAATCAAACACTATTTTTAAATCAGTATAGATTAAGCTGTTCAGCATCTGGGAAAGAAAAGAACCTGACAGCGAAACACTCATATTTTAATGTTGCACTCAGAAAACTAATGTTCTCCAGAGTTTATGTAATTTTCTGGGCCAGTTTTCCAGCAGCCAGCTGAGTGCAGGAAATCTCTCTTGGTGAATACTTTGTTGTTAACTGCCATCAGCTATTGGTAATTATGGACAAGAGATGCTATCATCAGTCCCCTTGCCCAGGTCTTGCAGATTCAGGACATGTCTTCCTTGACTGAGTCTATCCATCTGTAATTCAGTCTTCCTCTTTTCCTATCGCCTAGTACCTTACCAAGCACTATTGTCTTTTCTGGTGAGTCAGGTCTTTTCATGGTATGGCCAATGTACGACAGGCTTAATTTAATCATCTTGACTTCTGAGAGAGTTCAGACTTGATTTGTTCTAGAATCCATACATGTGTCTTTTTAGCAGTCCAGCATATAGAACTCTTTTCCAGCACTACATTTCAAATGATTTGATTTTCTTCCTGTCAGCTTTCTTCACTTTCCATCGTTAATAACCATACATAGAAATTAGAAAGACAATGGGATGGAGAATCCTAACTTCATTATTCAATGATATATCTTTATACTTCAGGGTCTTATCTAGTTCTTTCATAGCTGCCCTTCTAAGTCCTAGTCTTTTGATTTCTTGACTGTAATCTCCATTTTGATTGATGACTAAACCAAGGTGTAGAAAATCTTGAACTATTTCAATGTCTTCATTGTCTGTTTTTAAGGTATGTAAATCATCTGTGGTCGTTATTTACTTTATTAATGTTTCTTAATGTTCAACTGTAAACCTGCCTTTGCACTTTCTACCTTGACTTTCTTCAAGTTATCATTCCCAATCTTTGCTGTTTTTGCTAGTAGTAGAATGTCCTCTGCATATCAAATTGATGTTCTTTCCTTTTTCATGCCTCCTTCCTCCAAGTCTAATCTTACTTTTATGTATGATAACTTTAGCATACAAGTTAAACTGAAAGGGTGATAAAATACAGCCTTTCCTGACCCCCTTACCAACTGGAAACCGTTCTTCTTTTCCATATTCTGTCCTAATAATAGCCTCTTGTCCTCTGTACAGGTTACACATCAGGACAGTCAAATCTGGCACACCCATTTCTTTTGATCCATAGTTTCTCATGATCTGCACAGTCAGAAGCTTTGCCATAATTTATCTTTTCAAATTCTTTGGTATGCTCCATTATCCAAGGCATGTTTGCAGTATGATCAATAGTTGCTCTTCCTTTCCTGAAACCAGCTTGCACATCTGGCATTTCTTGTTCTATATATTATAGAAGTTTTTGTTGTAGAATTTTGAGCATGACTTTGCTTGCATGGGAAATTAATGCAATTGTCCTGTGGTTACCGTAATTCCTGGTGTCCTCTTTATTGGGGATTGGAATTTATATTGAGCATTTTCAATCTGTGGGCCATTCTTTTTTGTATTTGTTGACAAATTTTAGTTAAAACTACAGTAGATTCTATCTTTGAAGATTAAAGCAGCTTTATTGGTACATCATCTGTTCCTGCTGATCTTTCTATCCCAAGTGCTCTGAGTGCAGTTTTTGCTTTCCTTTCCTTTCTCCTTTCATCTCTTTTACATAGTTCTTCTGTCTATTGTTTCCATTATCTTTTTATTTCTACTTGTTCATGTAATGTGTTCTGCTTCTGATCATAGAGCATCTCCGTTGTTGGTTTAAATTCCCCTTTGGTTTATTGGTTCTTGTTCTTCCTTTTTTGTTGTCATCTTCTCTTTCTCTGCATTGATTATTGTAGTAGTTCTCCTTGTCCCTGCACACAAGTCATTAAACAGTGGCATTCAAGGTTCTAACTCTATCTCTGTCACCTCTTACTTTTGCTTTTTGTTTGCCCTTAATTACTGGAAGAGTTTCATCTGTTATCCATTGATGCCCTTCTTTCTTTTTGGCTATAGATAGTGTCATTTTGAATTCTTCGCTGACAATATCCTTGGCTTTAGTCCAGAGTTCTTCTGGCTCCTGATCTGTTAGGCTTAACAGTGCAAATCTATTTTTCACGTTATCTTTAAGTTTTATTGGGAAGTTCTTCAGGTTGTATTTCAGTATGATGGTTGGTTTAATGTTTTTCTTTAGCTTTACTCTAACTTTTGCTATAAATAGTTCATAGTCTGTGCCGCATTCTGCTCCCGGTCTTGTTTTTGCAGAGAGAGTGGAGCTTCTCTGTTGTCTGCTTCCCATTATGTAGTCTGTTTGATTTCTGTATTGGCCGTCAGATGATATCCGTGTATACAGTTGCTTCTTGGATTGCTTGAAAAATGTGTTTGCAATGAACAAACTGTTGGCCTTGCAAAATTGTCTCAGTTACTCTCTTCTTTCATTTCTTGATCCCAGGCCAAATTTTCCTACAATCTTTGATTCTGTTCTGTTACCTACTTTTGCATTCTAATCTTCTGGTTAACAAGAAGTCTTGTTTTGGTGTGTGTTCAATTCCTCCTGGACTCCTGTATAGAATCTTTAAGTTTCTTCTTCTTCTGCCTCTATAGTTGGAGCATAAATTTGGATATGGTTATATTAATGGGTTTTCCCTAAAGTCTTATGTACATGATTCGATCAGACTTTGTACTGTATCCTTTGACTGCTATCTTTCCTTCCTATAAATGCCATCTTGTTTCTTCTTAGATTTTCATTTCCTGAGTTAAAGCACTGTGTGATTATCTGACTCAGAATGTCCCATTCCTGTCCACTTTAGCTCACTCACTCCAAGTACTGCAATGTTTATACACTCCATTTCTTTTTTTTTTCTAAGTCTGGCTTCCTCTGATTCATGCTTCTCACATTCCATGTTCCTATAATGTGCAGGTTTGGACTTTCCTTTTGCCTCTGAGTGTGTCAGTAACTGAGCATCCTTTCGACTTGAATCCACTTGTGTTATTAGCCACAGGGCTACTTGCAGTTGTCCTCTACTCTTCCCCAGGAGCTCACTGAGTACCATCCAACCTCAGAGTCTCATCTTCTGGCACTGTATCTTGTTACATTTTATCTTGTCTCATCATAGGGTTTTCCTGGTAAATGGTCTTCAAAGGGAGGTTTACCACACCTTCCTCTGTGCAGTGCTAAGAAGTGTTAACTGTGGTGCCACTGCCATTGCCTCTGAGAGATCATTCACCAGTATCATCTCCACTGTTGCTGCTCATTAGCTGTTTGGCACATTTAGTCTGGCTTCTCAGGAGAAGCCTGTCTAACACAGCAGACTCTACCGACAGCACCGCTGCCATCAGCATAGCTTCTTGACTGATAGGAGCACACAATTCCATCACCACAGAAAGGTAGTGCTACTTTTAGGTACTGATCCTAAATATGAATTCATAGATTTTGTGTTTTTCTAACCCCTGCTAGAAGAACTATAGCCTCCTGCCTCAATGTGATTGGGAAAAGCATTCCTGTCCCCATGGCAACTTAAGATCCTAGGCTGCTCTAGCTCAGTAGAAGCACCTGTATTGTTCTGGAGAGAGTGGTCACTCGTGTCTTGTTCAGTTTATGTCCAATGATATACTGGAGTAAGACTGTGTCCCTGAGAACACAAGATTTAGTTTTACTAGAGATAAAGAGATGGAAGAGGGTGCAGTAACAGAAAAGATAAGCAAAAAACATTTTCTTGTATCCCTCGCATTTCATTTGAAATTACTGTCCATCAGTGTGTAAAATCTGATGGGAAGTGATTTTGTTGTTGTTGTTTTAACTATTTTGCCTGTACTGTGTTGCTGCAGTAAGATGTGTCCTGTATTTCAGACTTCTAAAATTAAGGAGGGGATGATATCCAAAAAAAAAAAAATTAGTGTTGTCCTTCACAATTATGGAACAAAGTGGCTAGTATTAAAACTAGACCAAAGAATAACAAGTCGATCTCTGTCCTAGATCTTCTGCCACTGGAGCAAGATGCAGTTTTTGGCCTTGAATCTCTTCTTGTTCTTTGTAGTCAAGAAAGCAGTCCAGGTATTCAAGCAACTTTAAAAGTAAGCAATGTTCTTGTGTTTTGTTGTTTTATCTTAAATATTTGTGTAAGGGGTTTTAGATGTTTATAGTGGGGATGCTTTGTGATCTGATTAAATTCTAGTGCTAGTTCTGTTTCACATTAAAAATAGATGTGTATACCTGAGCCTTACAGATGTACTGAAAACAAGGTCAGTGCCCAAGATCTCAGCCAGTGAAAGTGGAGCCTTGGGGAAGCATCCAGGGAGGATTTGACCTGATTTGATTTAATTCAAATTTGAGTTGACTCAGCCACTATGGAAGGATAAAATTGCAAGAAAATATCTCTCTCCTTCTGTTCTTGCATGCATTCTGCCTTTTATCATAGAATTGTACAATCTCAGAGTTGAAAAGGAACACAAGGGCCATCTAGTCCAACTCTTGCCATGCATGGACTAAGGCATTTTTGAATGATGCCCATCCACCTCTGTTTAAAGACTCTCAAAAGACAGAGAGCCCATCATTCTCCAAAACAATTTATTTCCTGTCGAAATGCTCTTACAGTAAAAATGTTCTTCCTTATGTTTAGGTGGAATCTCTTTTCTTGTAATTTGAATCCATTGGTTTACATGCTAGTTCTTTTCTAATGACGGACAGGCTGACAGGCTGATGAAATATTGACTTTTATTGAACCAAGTGGACACGGTGTTTATTTGGTTTAGCTGTTTAGCATAAGGATGGGAAGCAACGTGTTATTCTTTAGCTGTATTTAACATGTAGCCTGATGATAATGGCGCAGGCAAAGGACTGAAAAAGAGAGAGAATTTTGTGCTATCTTGTATATGTATGGTTAGAAATGGATTTCACTAACTTTCTAGGAAGTTACTTCCAAATATGCCTTTGATTTCTTTGACAAACACCTTTTAAATGGAATTTGTTTCTCAATAAATTTGATTTTTAATTGCAGTGTAAGATTTACTAGTAAGCCAATGTGGTGTAATAGTTTGAGCATTAGACTATGACTCTGGAGACCAAGGTTCATGTCACTGCTCTGTCACAGAAACCCACAGAGTGAGACTGGGCAAGTCACACACTCTCAGCCTCAGAGGAAGGCAAAAGCAAACCCCCTCTGAACAATCTTGTCAAGAAAACCCTATGATAGGTTTGCTTTAGAGTCACCATAAGTCTGAAATGACTTGAAGGCTCACAACAAGAGCAATAAGATTTACTGAGATACCCATCCTGATTTGGATGTAAAACTAAATTATGTTTTAGCCCATGGATGGGGAACCTCTGGCCCTCCAAATGTTAACAAACTTTTACCCTCATCATCTCTCACCATTTACCAGACTTGAAGAAGCTAATAGAAAGTGGTGTCTAAAAATATTTACGGGGCTGCATTTTCCCCACCCCTGCTTTAGCATTATGAACATGTTTGGTCAACCCTCTGACATAGCTGCAAGAATGAAATTAGTAGATTCTTGTTTTACATTCAGACTAGGAATTCTAGTCAAGTAAAACTGTGTTTTATTGAACCAAAACATGTTCATAAACAACAGCTGGAGTTTCGGCTTATTATAACAAAACATTGTTTAAATCAGGAGTCGGCCTCTAGATCTTATTAGAATGTAGACCACATTATCCTTTGCCATTATCTTTAGTAACTAGGACCAACAATATCTAGAGAGCAACAAATTACACACCTTGGTCCTTGGAACAACAAAATGTGATTAACCTTAAACCAGAAAGCCAGGATGTATCCATTGTCTTTGCAGTAAGCCAGTGGAGGAGGGGGGAAAGAGAAATTCAGAAGCCTGAAACTTCCAACCTTTAGCTGGCCAGGCAGCAACTGATGGAAGAGGAGAAAGAGGAGGAGGAAGAAGAGGAGGAGGACCAGAAGCAAGTTTTTAAAGGGCTCACAGCCTGAGCAGAGCCATCAAGAGGGAAGATTCCCCTGGAAAAGAAATGCTTGAGCCATAGGGTCAGGGTTTGAGAAACTCATAAATGATCAAATCCCTGAAAGCAAAATCCACAAATGTGAAGAACCTACAATACTTTTATATTATGCTTCATGCTGTAGTTTCTTAGTAACCTGGGTACTATGATCAGATGTTAGCACCTGTTGAAAGGTGATAGATGGGGAGTGAATTCTCAGAAGGTGTCACTTGTTTTAATGCAGAGAGCACTCACTTGCATGGTGAAGCTGGCCAAGTGTCGCCCCCATCTCAGCCAGTCTATCGTCGAGTCCTTGTTGACACAGCTGCACAGCACTCAAGATGCTGCCCGGATTCTCATTTGCCATTGCTTGGCGGCCATCGCCATGCAGTTGCCTGTTTTAGGAGATGGAATGCTGGGAGACTTAATGGATCTCTATAAAGTGATTGGACGGTCGGCTTCTGATAAACAGCAAGAGCTTTTGGTAAGAAACATTGATTCAGGATAATTGCTCTTGATAGCAGCTGGGCCTGGGTGGAATCAATTGAATAAACATTTAACAAGCTACTTAGGGAACAGGTTGTAACTTGACAGTTCATCTAACAATTTGCTGCGTGTTAGTAAATGGAGTGGAAAGCACGCATATTAACAAGATTACTGGCTTTTTGCTAACTTCTCTTCCTGGGGTCTTTTCCCATAGAAAAATTTCATGGAATGCCATGAAGTTTATGGTTTATGTAGTGCATGCATTCTAGCCGTTTTTTAATTATAGAAGGAAAAAAAGTGCTTGGCCTCAAGGTTTGTAGTTAAATAGACACAGTCTATGTAAAGAGGAAGGGGGGGCCAGAGAGATTTCTGAGTTCAGCACAAGAATAGATCTCCAAAAATCAATCTAAAATGATGTGAGAGAAAATATCTGTCTTGAAAATTTTCTTCAACATAGGAAAAGAAACAGAATACAGGAAGGCAGTGCCAAAGTAGGAGTGTTAACCAAGAAGGTCAGAGGTAGGAAAGACCAAAGATGCAGCTTTAACAAGCTGAAGCAGTAGAATAGGAAAGAGATATACTGTTGAAGAAGAGATAAAAGGCTGAGGAGGTAAATGAATGGGCTAAATTTAAAAAAAAGAATTGTAATACTGTAGATGAAGAGAAGATGGTTAACTTTACAACTTTGACATATCACTCTTCTCTATAGTATTTATGGAACAGGCCTTTAGACTAGACATGTTCTTGTTTAGGTAACAAAGGAAAATGAAAAGTCTGTACCCCAAACTTGAAACATGTTCATACAAGAATACTAAATCACATCAGTTTCATTGTGAGTTTCTGCCAAAGAAAACTGAAGCTCTATTACTCTTAATTCTTGTTTAATCCAGTAGGTGGCATTTGTTTCACATAGTCACTGCCTTTGGCTTTAGCAAGCACAGTTGAAAATATGAGACATGCAACATCACTATCTTTTTGTGGAATTAAAAATGTATAGGTCTTTGTCATGTTTTCTCCCATTCTGATTTTATTCCACATCTTCTGTTTACCTATAGGTTGAATCAGTGATCACCTTAGGATCAGCATTAAAATGCCATATTTGTACATAATAATCATTTAGAATGATGAATGAACTCCAAAACCTCCCATTATTTCTCCCTGTTGGCTATTCTGTCTAGAGCCATGAGAATTTCAGTTCAACGTCTAGAGGGCCGTATGTTCACTACCCTTTCTTGAAACAATTGCTTCCCCACAATCCAGAATCCCATATCACAGTTTGAGTCTGGTTCATCCTTGTATAAGGGTGTGTTGCTAAACAAAAAACGAAGTGCTAATTATCAGAGGATGGAGGCGGGCTCACGTTGACAGTGTTAAACCGTATTCAGAGACAGAGGCATGTGAGTCTACTGTACTAAGAGCATATGTAGCACCTTTGAAACTGAGAGAAGTTTATAGCATAAACTTTCATAGTCTCGGTCTATTTCATCAGGTGCAAACTTACATTACAAAAGTTGTGCTACAAAGTTCTTTCTCTCACTCTCAAAGGTGCTGCAGGATCCCTTTGTGTAATGTTAAACCCATTCAGCATCTGTGTGCTTTGTGTTTCATTCAGGTTCATTTGGTTATTTTTTTTCTTCATCAGGTTTCTCTTGCCACAGTGATATTTGTTGCCAGTCAAAAGAGTTTATCCTCTGATGTGAAAACTGTTATCAAACAACAGCTTGAAAATGTTTCCAATGGATGGACAGCTTATAGGATAGCCAGGCAAGCTTCCAGAATGGTATGTTTAATTAGTGGTTGTGTTCAGGTTTTCTCTGTAAGACTAACAGTCTATAGTTAAAATTAATTCTGTGTACTTATTTTAAAATTTTAAAAATTTAATTTCCGTGAAGAAATATTTTTAGAGAAAACCATGCATTAAAATTTTCTACTTCACTCCCCTGATATGAAGGGGCTGCATTTTTGCTGATATGGGGTTTCTTGCTCTATCCCAAAGCAAAACAGGATTTAAAATAGAGTTAAGAGATGTGACTATGTGCTAAAATAAAGCTATTCTGAAACCTGAGGCCATGTAGTGATAGATAAATTCTCATTAACTGTTCATCCAGTTATTTTTATTTCACCAGAAATCTGATTTGTTTGGTTTTTTTTAAAACCAGAATGGCATTGGAATCATGTAATGATCTGAATACTGTTGTACCTTCCACAACCTGGCAACCTCCCAGTGAAGTAGATTTAGAGCACCCAACATGAGACAAAGGGTACTTTTACTGGGGTCTGGAAGTTAAGAATAGCCCAGCCCAGATTGCAGTTTTCCATTTGTTGTTGTTAGCTGCTATCAAGTTGACTTTGGCCATTTCCATACTAGAGTGTTGTAGTGCTATTATTCTACTTTCTTCAACATCCTATGGAATCCTAAGATTTTCATTTTAGGGAGGGGCCTCAAAGGCCTCAAAGGCCCCTCCCTAAACTCAAACCCCAGGATTCCATAGGATGTTGAAAGCAGAATAATAGCACTATAACACTCTAGTGTGGAAATGGCTTTTGACTTATGGCAATACTATGAGTGAGAGAGCTTCTAGTCACCCTGTTATCAGCAGCTCTGCTCAGGTTTTACAGGCTCAGAGCTATGGCTTCCTTTGTTGAGGCTATCCCTCCACCTGTAATGCACTCTGCCTCGTCTCCTGCTGCCTTCTACCTTCTGGAGGAGGGCAAATGTTGTCTCCATCTTCAAGAAGGGAAAAAAAGAGGACCCAAATAATTATTGCCCGGTCAGCCTGACATCAATTCCAGGAAAGATCCTAGAGCAGATCATTAAACAGTCAGTTTGTAATTACTTAGAAAGTAATGCCGTAATCACTAAAAGTCGACATGGTTTTCTCAGAAATAAGTCATGCCAGACTAATCTTATCTCCTTTTATGGTAGGGTTACAAGCTTGATAGATGAAGGGAATGCTGTAGATGTGGCATATCTTGACCTCAGTAAGGTCTTTGACAAAGTTCCCCATGACATTCTTGCAAAGAAGCTAGTAAAATGCGGGCTGGACAGGGCTACTGTTAGGTGGATTTGTAATTGGTTGACCGACCGAACCCAAAGGGTGATCACCAATGGCTGCCTTTCGGCGGCTGTCAACCCAACCACGTCGACGGTACCGGGCTCAGTACTGTCGCATAGGGCTTCTTCATTTGCCCTGCCGAAGATCCCTAAGATCTCGTCGGTCCCGTCAAGTTCAGCTTTGAGGGAGGCCCCTGCAGGCTTGCAGGGTGCCAAGCCACCGAAGACGCTGACAGCGGCTCAGCGCAAGCGTCCTGCACCCTTGGAGCAGGAAAAGGAGAAGAAGAAGAGGAAGAAGAAGGAGAAGCGCGGCACTCCAGCTAGACCGGCTCCTCCCACTCTCCTCCGACCCAACTCCTCGATGACCCTGAGGAGGAATCAGAACCTCAGGAGGTCCTGGAGGTTTCTGATACTGAAGAGACCGCTGGCTCGGCGGTACATCTCGATCCGCCTCTTCTCACAGCTGCGGTACCTCCGCCCGGATGCCCTGAAATGGCGGCCTGCCCGGAGGCTGTTCCGGTAACTCCCCAGACCTCGCACCATCACCAAGGTTCTGAGGGTCGAAGTGCCTCTCCGATACTGGAACGGAGAGTCAGGCAGCCTTTCCCGCACTATCGGGAAGCCTACTCGGAATGGAGGGAACCTTATCCAGAACAGAGGGAAGCCTATCCGGAGCGCAGGGTCAGACAACCTTCCCCGCGCCATCGGGAAGCCTATCTAGGATGGTCTGCACCCTCCCGAGACTCGCCCTATTCCTCTGCCTCTCATGCTGTGAGGTACGGGCAGGAGCAGACCTGGAGGGAGTACCCAGCTTCGTACCGGTCCGACTCGCCTTCATACCAGGACCGGTACCACTCCAATGTGAGGCAGTGGTCTCCATATCGCCACTCCCGCTCGCCATCACGCGGAGCCTACCGCTCGCGGCGTGAGTGCTCACCTCAAGGATCGCTGCACCATCGTCAATCCCGTGAGCCCACGCCTCACTACCGGGCGGTCTCTCCACCTCCACAGGTCACCTCTACAGCGTCTTGCCCGACAACCGCTGCTGCCACGGTCACCCAGGTGATGCAACACCCGGTACCTGCTGTTATCCCTCCGATGAGGGCCGCTTCGCCTAGGACGACAAGCACGATGCCCCCGCCGACTAGGCATACCACCACATCCGCTCCGACGGCCACCCTGTCGGTACCATCCTGACATGCGTCTGCTGAGGGATCGCCAGACAGATTGCCAGACCGCTCCTCCACGGCATCCTGCCAGGACTATGAGTCCGACTCAGATTCCAAGGAGTCGACACCGGAGTCGCGTGAGTCCCCACCCTTGGCCTTCAGGGACCCAGCACCAGAGTCAGTGCCAGAGGATGTTAAGCAGTTCTCGGACATCCTTCTCTGGATGTCAGCAGCTCTGGGTCTCAAGGTGGCGGAACCGGACCCGGCGGTGCAGGACCCGGTCTTCCACTACGTGGATACCCATCTGCCATCAATGGCCCCACTCCCATTCCTGCCCGCCCTGATGGAGGCCCTGAAACATCTGTGGGCCCAGCCGGCTTCCGCCCAGCCGATATCACACCGGCTTGAACACCTCTACAGGACCCAGAGGGAGGACACCGAGTTTCTGTTCAACCATCCTCAGCCCAACTCTGGTTGTTGAGTCCGCCCAGATCAAGGAAGGGACCAGGTCCCACACGATTCCGCCTGACAGAGAAGGATGCCGGCTTGACACCTTTGGAAGGAGATTCTATTCGGCCTCCTCCCTGGTAGCCAGGGTGTCAAATACCAGGCCTGTCTGGCGGCGTATCTCCGGAGCCTGCTGGACAAGTTTTTCCCCCTTGTCCACTGTTCCAGAGGAGAGCAGGGCGAGTGCCAACCAGTTTTACACGGAGGCAGTGGCACTCACCAACCAGCAGATCCTCTCCTCCAGGCACTCCATCGAGGTCGCTACCCGCATCATGGTGGGTTCCGTAGCCTTGCACCGTTATGCTTGGCTACGATCCTCGGGCCTCCAAGAAGACACGCGAAAACGTATTGAAGACCTCTCCTTCAATGGCAAAGGACTCTTCAACGCGTCGACTGATGAGGCCATGGACCACATCGTCAAGGCCCGGCTAATGGCCAAGTAGATGGGGATCCGTCAGCCTCAACAGTCCCGCTGTGGCTCTGGCTCTCGACCCACTTGGCACAGGTCATCATCGTCAAGCTTCCAGCTGCGCTCGCCTCGGTCGGTGCCGTCCAGAACTTTGACTGCGTCCGCCTCACGACGACCTCCGCGAAGCCGCCAGACCTCTTCAAAGAAGTCGTCTGGGACCAAGTCCCGTTTTTGATGCGTCCCGCAGGACGCCTCCACAGCCAACCTTCCATCTGCCAGCAGCCCTCAAAGATCGTTCCAGCCTGGCCAAACACCTCGCTGAATGGCGCTCAGTCACCATGAACTCTTGGGCTCTAACCATCATCCGTCTTGGTTACGCCATCAAGTTCTCAAATATTCCACCGCGAGGCATTTTCTATTCCACCCTGGCCAGCCCGGCACTGCTGGAAGAGATCCAGTCCCTCCTGCAGAAGGGAGCGATCGAGGAGGTCCCGCCCTCGGCCACCACCACCGGCTTCTTCTCCTGGTACTTTGCTGTACCAAAGTCAGATGGGACCTTGCGACCCATTCTGGACCTCAGAGGAGTGAACGAGTACATCCGCCCCAGGAGGTTCAAGATGGTCATGCTGTCGACGATCCTCCCCTTCCTTCGTCGAGGGGACTGGTTCACATCCATTGACCTGCGGGATGCCTACTTTCACATCTCCATCCGTCCACAGCACAGGAGATACTGCCGGTTCGCGATCAACGGCACCTGCTATCAATACAGGGTGCTGCCATTCGGCCTGTCCACCGCACTGAGGGTCTTCATGAAGTGCATGGCCCCAGTGGTCTCTCATCTGCAGACGAAGGGCGTCTCTGTGTTCCCCTACCTCAGTGGTTCTCAACCTGTGGGTCCCCAGATGTTCGTGGACTTCAGCTCCCAGAAGCCCTGAGCATTGACAATAGTGGCTGGGGCTTCTGGGAGCTGAAGTCCACGAACATCGGGGGACCCACAGGTTGAGAACCGCTGCCCTACCTCGACGATTGGCTGTTGGTCGCTCCTGCAAACGCAAACTGTACCTGGACATTCACCGGACTTTGTCACTCCTGACCCGTCTGGGTCTTCGGGTCAACCCAAAAAAGTCCCACCTCGAGCTGGCAAGAGTGCTTGACTTCATTGGAGCGACCCTGGACTCAGTCTCTACCAAGGCCTACCTGCCACTGGAGCGAGCCCGTACCCTCCGTCGGGCTGCGTCTACCGCCTTCGACGCCCCGATGACATCGGCGAGGAGGATCCAGCAGCTCCTTGGGTACATGGCTTCCACCACAACCGTCACTTACCTCTCAAGACTGCGAGTGCGCCCGCTCCAACACTGGTTCGTCAGAGCTTTCAACCCGCTACGATATGACCAGGGGCTGCGACTCCGACTTCCACCACAGGTACGCCACTCCCTGCTATGGTGGCTCTCTTACCGCCACCTCCTGTCGAGGATGCCTTTCTGGCAGCCAACTCCTTGACTCGCGGTCACGATGGGTGTCTCCCTGTTTGGGTGGGGAGCGCATTGCGACAACCTCAGAGTCCGAGTACACTGGACTAGCGATGAGACCGAGCTCCACATCAGTGCCCTCGAGCTCCTTGCCATATGGAAAGCTCTGAGGGCATTCCTCAACCTGGTCGCTGGGCAGACAGTCCTCATCTTGACAGACAATACGACGGCCGTCTGTTACGTCAACAGACAGGGAGGGACCCACTCCACCACGCTTCTCACCATCGTTCTCCAACTCTGGGAATGGTGCGTGTCGCTTCGGATCCACCCGATTGCCGTCCACCTGGCTGGCCAGGAGAACACCACAGCGGAGGCCCTGAGCAGGGACACCCCCTCCCACCATAAGTGGTTCCTCTCAGACGAGGCGTTCCGGATGATACGGCACCGCTGGGGCGAGCCCATGATCAACCTCTTCGCCGCCGCATCGAACACGAAGTGTCGCCGGTACTGCTCAAGAGCTGGCCGGGGACCAGACTCTCTCAGTGACGCCTTCCAGTTCCGGTGGACCGATGGGCTCCTCTACGCCTTCCCGCCGTTTCCTCTCCTGGTCCAAGCGGTCGCCAAGATCCTGGCGGACCGAGCTGACGTCGTCCTTGTAGCCCCATACTGGCCGAAGCAGCATTGGTTCACGCCCCTGCTTGAGGCCGCTCGGGGTCAACTTCTCAGGCTACCAACGGTGCCTGATCTGCTGTCCCACTCGGACAGTCACATTCTCCATTGCAACCTGCCGCTCCTGGCCCTGCATGCGTGGAGGATAATGCCCTAGACGACCCTGCCATACAGGACGTCTTGACTGTGGCCAGGAAGGAGTCGACCTGCCGTAACTACGCCTACAAGTGGCGGAGGTTCATGACCTTTGCTGAGACACGAGGCGAGCCGGTATCGCCTGTCGGTCTCAGTACCGTGCTCCACTTCCTGCTCCACCCCCGACGGCAGGGACTCGCGTTTCCTTCTTTGAAGGTCTGCCTCTCCACCATCGTGGCCTACCAACCTCGAGGCTCTCCATCGGCAGAGCTCTTCCGGGATGCCACCGTGAAGCAGTTCATGAAGGGGCTTCAACATCTATACCTGCGAGTATCACTGCTGCTGCCGCCCTGGTCGCTGTCCCTGGTCCTCTCCCAGCTCATGTGACCGCCCTTCGAGCCCATGGCCACTGCCGATGACAGGCTCCTGACCATGAAGATGGCCTTCTTGGTAGCTGTCACCTCTGCCAGGTGGGCCAGTGAGCTGACAGCCCTGCGAGCCAATGAGCCTTTTCTGGTGTTCCATCGGGACAAGGTAGTCCTTCACCCGGACATTTTCTTCTTGCCTAAGGTGGTGTCCCACTTCCACCTTAACCAAGACATAATCTTACCGACTTTTCACCCGAACCCGACAACGCCTCTGGAGCGATCCCTCCACTCTTTGGACGTCCGTCGGGCCTTGGCTTTTTACACCCAGCGGACTGCGACCTTCAGGCAGACCCCGCACTTGTTTGTCTGCTATGGTCAGCGTCGCAGAGGCCACAAGGTGTCCACCCAGAGGTTCTCTAAGTGGGTGGCCCAGACTATCTTGCTTGCCTATGAGATGGCCAAGCAGCCTCCACCAGCCCTGCTTCGGCCCCACTCCACCAGAGCTGTGGCATCCTCAGCAGCCCTCCTGCAAGGTGTGGATCTGCAAGAACTTTGTCGAGTGGCGACCTGGTCCAGACCATCAACCTTTGTGTGCCACTATCGACTGGACTGCCGGTCCCAGAGAGATGCCCGGTTTGGACGAGCGGTGCTGGCCTCTGTACTCTAGGACCTGACCCACCGTCCTTCTGGTAAGCTACAAAATCTCCTAGTGTGTGAGGCACAGAGACCACGAAGAAGAAGAACAGGTTGCTTACCTGTAACTGTGGTTCTTCGAGTGGTGATCTGTGCCCTCATACACACCCGCCCAGCCGTCCCCTCTTTCTCAGGTCCCTTATCGGTGGACTTTAGAACTGAAGGGAGGGGTTCCCGCCAAGCTACTAAGCTCTAGAATTTTCCGAACAGTACCGCGCATGCGCAAAAGCTCCTTGTGTGTGAGGGCACAGATGACTACTCGAAGAACCACAGTTACAGGTAAGCAACCTGTTCATCTCTCAGGCCAGGCATTATTATTAAATGGGGCAGATATTCTTCAGAAATGTCAAGTGTATTTCTGTAGTTTTAGAATTAAAACAGACACTTTTCATGGCTGATGAAATTGAAAATATGGATGAGGGATTATGGTGCAAGTGTGTGGAGGTGACCTGTATGGGACTCAGGAAAAATTATGCTTTGGTGGATTGTTAATCCCATCATTTGCTGTGTTGGCCATGGTGGCTAAAGATTGAGAATACTGTTTGGCAATGGTTGTTGTGATGTTCCTTCTGGTCATTTCTGACTTTTTGCAATCCTAAAATGAACCCATCTGAAGGTTTTTTTGTCAGTAGGCGTATCCTAGCTTTCCTCTGAAGCTGAGAGGGTTTGACTTGCCTAAGTTTACCCAGTGGGTTTTCATAGCCAAGTGGGGATTTGAATCCCAGCCTCTCAGTTTCCTGGTCCGAAGCTCAAAGCACTACAGCACGTTGTCTATCTTGACAATGGTTACTTGGAGCATATTTCAGGGGCAGGGAGCCCCAGCAGGGTTCAAAAGCCCTGAGTGTATTCAAGTTATACATTGCAAGATTGATTTTTTAACCCCACTCTCTTTATGTCAGCTGTGCATCCATTACTATTGTGTCATTTGTGTTAAATACAGAGAGCCTCATGCTCTTTCAGTTACAGTCTCCTGTTTCCTCTGTAGGGTAACCACGGCATGGCCAGAGAGCTCTACCAAAGCTTGCTGACTCAGGTGGCTTCGGAACACTTCTACTTCTGGCTGAACAGTTTGAAGGAATTCTCCTATGCAGAGCAGTGTTTAACGGGGCTGCAGGAGGATGATTTTAGTTCAGCACTTTCTTGCATCGCTGAATCACTAAAATCTTATCACAAAGGAATAGCGTCCTTAACAGTGAGTGTAAATTCTTTTTTTCCATTACTCATTGCACATCTGTAGTTTAAAGCAGTTGCTTTCCTCAGTTGGGCTGCTTTAAGTTAAATTCTTCAAGAACTTCAGAAGAGTCAGTGGCGCATTCACCCTTTCTCTGTTATACTGGTTTAGGTAGTACTATACACTGAAGAGTTGCTTTTCAGAGAACCTGTCACTTCAATGGTGATTCACCACAAACTCATGTTTGGGTAATTGGGCACTTTTTCAGTGAAGGCATTCAACTGGTGTGGAGACTTCTGGTCCTCTCACTGGAATATTTGAGTCCTAAGTCTCCTTAGGGTTACTGGCAGTACAATGGTCTGGTTGGGAAGTCCTATTCTGAGGAACCTTCAGGTCTGGGCAAAGTTGAAACTTGAAAACACTTGTCCTCTTAACTGAGGACATAATACATAATTTTTAAAAATAAAGCTTGATTTTTGTTTTCAAAAGTTTGTATTTTCCTTCTGGGAGCTCAAGTTAACTACCAACACAAACAATAAACTTAAAAACATAAAACACATTTCCAATTTAAAATAGAAACATACACAATAAGGCCAAATTAGTTGCAAGAGATAAAACTACAACAGTGGGAAAAATATTTCAAATATTCCAAAAATCAGGACAGAGTGATAGAGAAGTTTTGCCTTCTTGCCAGTGCCTTCTTCAAAAGGAAGATCTTTACAGCTTTTAAATGAGAAAGTGAGACTTAGATATAATACCAAAAAGATCTTTGATCTTGTCCCAAATAAACATGTTTCTTAGGTTGTTGAGGCACACAGAAGGCTTTCCAAGATGATCTCAATGGGCAACTGAGGTTCTTTAGATATCACTATCTCAAACCGTTTAGGAAAGTCACAGTTGTCACCAGCACTAGGAATTATCTCCAGAAGTGAAGCCAGTACAAAACAAGGAGTTATGTGCACATGTTGGCCTCAACTGGTAGAGGCACTCCCTGGCTGCAGCCAAGTCCTGGTCTAGACAGACTTTAGCAATAAAATTCTTTGCCTCAGTATTGTCCAAACTGCTTGCTCAGTAGTATAGTCATTGATGAATTGACAGTGTGAGCAATACAGAAGTAACTAATTTTACTCAAGCAGTCACATTGTTGGTAGTTTTAAGTAGTTTACTCTAGTAGTAATTTCAGGTGTAAATAGCTGCCTTTTGCTTTGTTACCTGCATTTTTTAAATTATTCCTTTTGTAATCTGCCAAGGGCCAAAGTTCCTTTCTGTAAAATGAAATGTTTTCCTCTTCCTTTTT
This sequence comes from Iguana delicatissima, assembly GCA_948472985.1. Classification (NCBI taxonomy): domain Eukaryota; kingdom Metazoa; phylum Chordata; class Lepidosauria; order Squamata; family Iguanidae; genus Iguana; species Iguana delicatissima. Next base: position 40,175 of record CAOKZL010004209.1, read on the forward strand.
TCACCGTGTTTAATCAAATGTTGCATTTGCTGAAGTGAACTATTTCCCGCATACATGGAACCTTTAAGAAAGGGAGGCTAACTTATCTTGCAGCATTAGGAATACATTATAAGAAGCTGCACTTACTTCCTATTTTGGATGCATAAATAACACAGTTTGCATATCATTGACATTTAATATGCTGGAGGCTTAGCTTCATCGTCTTATATAACATTATTGTCTTATAATTAATTGCAGATTTGAGAAATGCTGAATCCACCACTTAATCTTGAAATGATTTTAGGAAATAGAAGAGTATTAAATTTGGATTTTTAAAACTTTAAGAATAGAATGTCCCTTAAGTCATGAGGGGGTGTAATGTAGTGGTTACAATACTGGACAGGAATCAGTTGGATTTGGGATCAAATCTCCTCTTATCCTGGAGACAAACAAGTGACCTTGAATTGGTCACAGTTTATCTGCCTCATAGGTTTGTTGTGTCTTGGATGAAAGGTGCAGTACACAGGAAAGAAATACAGCATTGCCATTACTCATTCAAATGCATGTTTGCAGAAATGCCTAATTTCCCCTGATGGAAAAAGGCAGCTAAGTACCAGCTGTGGAGGGCGGGCTGTGGAGGATATATTTAGCTGTGAGATGTAGCTTGTCCATATTTGATCTAAAAAAAAAAAATTACAGGACTTAAATTTTATATTCAAAGTTGGGCTAGTGGGAAGAAGCTGACAGCCACAAGTGTGGTTTCACGTCCCAGCTCCATTAAATTGCTTCAGTGTTGCATTGTACAACCTGAATGAGAGTGTTCTGATGTGTTCTGGCATAAGGCTGGCATAAGGCTACTCGTCAGCTCAGGTGAGCAGAAGTAAAATAGTGCCAGGCTGATGTGAAGTAGAAAATGTGTTTGTTTAATGTGATGAAAATAGTGCCAGTTTGAATAAA
>CAOKZL010004210.1:0-42201 GCA_948472985.1 Iguana delicatissima
TTAACTGAACCGTATCCATTGACTTAATGATCTAACTGAAATGCCAATCTTTGAGAAGATGCCTTGCTCTCATCTGTAATTTAAAATTTCAGAAGATCAATTTGCAGCAATCATTGTTATTTTAAAACAACTGAATGTTCAAAGGTGTCAGGACTTCTATGAAAGAGCACAGTGTGGGCCACCATTATAGTAAAGGGCTGTAAATGTTACCAGAAAGGCATATCCTAAAACTGTCTTGAATCTGGCAAGCAGTCCCGAGCAATCCTCTGCCATCCCATTTTTTTCAGCTGTTTTCAAAATGCCCCAATTCCCTCTCCTTGTCCTCCTTTCTCCCTTGTTCTCATCTTCAGTTGCTGTAAACAGAGTTCAAATTGCAAAACTAGTATGCACTTAGTTCAGCAAGGGGAAGAGTAGGTTCAGGCAAAAGCAAACTGCTTCTCCTAGCTTATGTGTCCTTCTTAATAATTGTTGCCACCTTGACCACACTCAGATGCTGGTCCGCCACACATGTCCTGATTTTCACCAATGAAGTGTTGGAGGGTATGAGAAGGGATCGTGCAGAAGTGAAAAGAAGAGTGAGGTAGACCAGAATTTGGACTGAAGATATACGAACACAAAGCTTCTAGGAAAAGCCACATTGCTGCCAGTTTTATTATTCACCATAAAACTATAGGGCAATAAACTTTGCTAGAATGTGTTTCTATGTTTGCTGAAGGAGGGAATATGGAGGAACAAAGTCCAATGGGACAGGCAGGTCTACTACAAAGCAGTTGGTTGTAGGGAGTAGGATGTGATTTGACTATATCCAAGGTCTTTTGCTTCAGCCTCAAGACATCAACCAAGAAAGGGAGTGGGCAGATTGCAATCTCTGGGTCTCACTTTCATGGTCCCTGAATGCCCCTCACTCCCTCAAAAGCACTAGAGGCACTGTCACCCATCTACTTAATAGACTTACAAACAGCTCACAGTGGTGTTCTATAGCCAGTCTCCATGTTAAAGGTGCAGGTAGCAATGTAAGGGTGAAAGAGATCCTCTGTCTGGGACAAAGGAGAAGCCATACCACTCCAAGTAGATCATACTGTGATAGATCCAAGGAAGGACCATGTTGTATTTTATCTTTTAACATACCAGTCAAGTGTTCAGTCAGAAAATAGGAAGACATTATGGGTGAACCAATTCAATCAAGAAAGCCACGGCCCTGAGTTTGCAAGACTGAAGCAGGGCTGCTGATGACCAGGACTGTTGGAGGTCTCATTTAGAAAAGCACTGTAAGTTGACCAGACAGCAAATAAAACAGCAATACCAGCCAAGAAGAAATGGAAGTAGTAGCATAACTCCACTCAGGTGTTCCTCAGGCTGCATAATAATGCTTTCCAACAACCACGGGTGCACGTGTTGGTCAGAACCCTATTGTTACCTTCAAACCACAGTAGACCCACTGAATCAGAGGTTTAGCTAAACGTTGGCTCAGCAAGTCCACTCTAGTAGAGCCTACCCAAAACAATTCAGGCCATTGTATGCAAGTAAATAGGAAATTCCATGCTCCTCTTTCCTTGTGGCTAACAATGGAGAGTGCTACATTCAAGCATGAATGGGCCTTTTCCTGGCCAGCCTGTTGTACAAATTATGCCACAGCTTAGTAGAAATTCACATATTTTGCACACAAGATATCGTTGTTCAATTTGTATTACCAAGGGTTATGAACCCACTCTGAAAATCCAGAGAGCTGTTGGTAGTCACTATAGACAATTATACAAAATACAGCCCCAGGCCACATGCAATTGTTAACCTTTTTTCTTTTTTTTTCTTTTTTTTAAGAAAAAAGCCATTTTAGGCATCCCGTTTTGCAATATTTATGGCCAAAGAAAGAGTAAATTAGCTCTCATCGAACCCTCCAAGATCACAGAATCAGAGAGCTGGAAAGAACCACAAGGACCAGCTAGTCCAACCCATCAAGCCAAAACAAAACACTCCCAAGAGATAACCATCTAACCTTTTGTTTAAAGACTTCCAAAAAAGCGGACTCTTTTTCATTAGGCCTGCTCAGTACAAAACAACTTACGGCTGAAAGCTGCCAGTCACCACAAAACTAAATGGGTTGCCATCATCCCCTTTGTCATAGAAATCAATTAGTGGTTTCTAAGAGATGATGATAGCTGTGCAGTAAATTCCCATTAAGGGTCCTCTCCTTTCCTCCTACATAAAGTAAGGACTGCCTGGCCCCAATATCTATAGAAGTACAAACCCTCTGCTATACAGGAATACACAATAACAGACTCCTGAAAGATACCAATTCAATCTTTGCTTAAAAACCTCCAGAGAAGCAGAGTCCACCATTGTCCAAGGCAGTGTACTCCACTGTGAATGTTCCTAATCTTCCTAAAGTTTAGATGGAATCTCTTTTCATGCATAAACAGGACATTTGTTCAATGAAGAGTAGGTATGCAAGTAAGAGAAAGGTTTACAATATATGGGCAGTTACGGTCCTTCAGACAATTCCCCTCAGCCAACATAGCAAACGATCAAGGATTATAGGATATGTTATCCAAAAAGACACCTGGAGGGCTATGGTCATCCCCGACGATTGACAAAGTGATGTCCATCTTTGCAATCACAAGAGGCATGATCCAGCCAGAAAAGCTCATGTAGGAGCCTCATGGAAGCAAAGAGGAGCACCATAAGACCTCTGTCATGATCTCGTGCTGCTCTCCCTCTTGTACCATTTCTGCCCATCTCAACAGGATGTGCACAGGTGACCTTTCCACTAGATTGCTTCATGAGATTCTCAAATACTTTGAAGACTTTCTGCACAGCATTAACATTTATAAACTTGTTTTGGTTTACAAAACAAGTTAATAGATGTTAACACTGTATTGTAAAACAAGAGGAGAAATGTCCAAGTTTCTGAATTCTGGAATGCATTCTAAAGTTGCATGATACCGCCAGGGAACACCCAATCTCTAAGGCTGCACAGAGTGCAATCTGGTCACCCCTGCAGGGGCCAACCATAGCTTTTGAATTAGGAAGCCAGGGACAGAATGCTGCTTCTAGATCTGCAGTTCTTAACATCTGCTCTTCCAGATGCTTTAGACTTCCACTTACAGAAATCCCAGCCAATGCAGGCAATGGTGAGGAATTATGGGAGCTAAGTCCCAAACAACTACAGGGCCAAAGGCTAAGAACCACTTTTCTAGATGGACTTGCATCAGGAGCTCTCTTTTGCCACTAAACCAAAACACACACATCACAAAAAAGAGAGCTAACTGGGAGGTTTGGAAACAGTCTCAATTCAACAAGATAAAACTCTCTAAAGATATGAGAGGCAAAGTTTTTTCTCTCCCCATTCCCAAAATTCAGCCTTTATGGACCAGTATTCCTTTTAAGTAAGGCCATGCTCCATAAGCAGCCAGTTTCGTTTTGTTTCTGTTGATTTTATTTCCATTCGTAATGAAAGCAAACTGAAAACTTCATCAAATTTTGTTATAGCCCATAAGGTTCATTCATGATCATTGCATTTTATCTGTGCCTAGAAGTAGCAAATCTTGGCAGCAAAAAATCATTAGTAATTATTTGCAGAAAAATATAACCCTAATAGATATTCTGTCTTATTTTTTTTAAGGTGCCACAACTTATTAGTAGTTCAAGCCACACAAAAAACTGAACATCACACAGGAGCAAGAGAAATATTAGAACAGCATTTTTCAAAAAGATATAAATCAAGGCTATTACAGCAAAACACAAAGTGTGCCCTCTTGGCCATTAAGAAAAATCCCATAATCCATGTTGTGATATACGTTTATGAAGCCAACCAAAAAGGCACAAACATGACAGGCATTTGAGGCAAGCACCTGAGATCTTTAGAGCAATGCTTGCCCGATGAAGAAATGGGAAGATCTCAAAGGTTTGCAAACATATTTACGCCTTCTAAGTTGCCCTAATAAAGCTATACGACAATATGGATTTTGGAGCTTTACCAGGATATTGTGGTTAAAATCCAAGAGCCATCTTTAAGGATGGCAGGTGGAATGCTCATCCCTGTGAACTCTGGGCTTTAGTATCCAGATTGCTGAGTGAGGATGACAAATATGTTTCTAAACACCCCATAGACTACAGAGCTAGTTAACATCATTCTTTGGATCTAGACTCATTAAAACTTTCTTCATGAACAAAAAAGCATATCTCAAATTAGTATAGCTTATAACTGGGGAGGACATTCATCTGCTCAGATGTTGTAAAAGTGAATTCCCTGTTGTTAAAAGATTTGATCTCCCACACAGCATATGGCACAAGCTGCTCACAGTGAGAGAGCACAGTGTAAAGAGAGGAAAAAACAAAAACTGGAAGCTCAATTTAAAAAAAAAAAGGTGGGAGGGAAATAAACTTTGGCTGAGAAGCAAGATGCACATGAGAAGTGCAATGGATGTGGGAACCCGTGCAAGGACATAACATCTATGAGGCGGCAGCTGTTTTGGTAATAAAAACCAAATTCATTAAAACTGATACACCACCATCCAATGGAAAATGGCATGACAAAAATAGACCAGAAAATTTCAGTACCCTTTAATGAATTCAGTTTCCAACATCTGAGATAAGTCAACACTCTCCCCTACCCCCTACAAAAATGGCTTTGAATACTCTGATTTGTTTTCCAGTGGTAAAGGCTTATTAGGCATTGCAGCAAGCTAGCTGTACAATGTCTGAAGGAGCCAGATTTTTAATTGGGGTGCACAACTAAGGAAATGGGCAAGCACTCTTTTTTTCTTTAAACCTGGACCCCCCACTTCCAGCGGGGCTGCACTGATGCACCTGAAAGCAACATCACATCATTTCTGTTTTCATTTTCGGACATTTTCTTTCTTTTCTGCTTTCCAAAACAGTTTTATGATATGTGGTGGATAGGGGAGGCAAACTTTTTGGCAGTTTTTTTGGGTGGAAAATTGCCAGATTTTTTTTTGCTTTAGAATGTTTTAGGTATATGATGACACCAGAAAACATGAAAAGGGTGTTCAAGGGAACCGCTGCGGTATGGTATCAGCGGCTACTGCTTCCAAAAATCCTGAACTCTCACTTCATGACTAGCAATACATTCATTAACGTTCTCACCAACGCTGGACTTATGCAGTTCAGCAAAACTTAACCATGCATTTGTGTGCAACTGGACTCAACTGTGGATGGCACCAAGTTCTATGCTGAGCACAATCACCTATAACAAATTAAGTTTTAAAACCAACATCCGGGAGGGGAGCACTTTTTACTTTGAAGTATATGTATTCTTAGAGCTTCTAACTGTTTTAGGTATCGAGGTTTAATTGTCTGCTTTAGAAAGACTGAAAGAAGAAAGGTACGATATTTCAGAGTTTCAAATAATCAGTTATAGTGGTAGATTTATTCATTTGCTATGATGTACAATCATATCTGAACAAAGGAGCCACCAAAATAAAAGCATGTGGCCTTAAAGCTGGATTGTTAAGATTGATGTCAGCTGTATTCAGCAAAGAAAAATGAGTGGGTGAAAAGTATGGAGCATGGACAGAGGCCAGGGCTGTGATGATATTTCTACAGGAGCCTATTTTTCTGATGGCAGCATCTTCTCCTCCTCCTCTTCTCAAAGCATTTTCCTCTTCTCAAACTCCTTGAGACGTTAAAGAAAAAGAGAGAACCTTTCATTAGAGGCATGACAAGCATTTACCAGTCACTGCTCTGTGTATTTGAATGGATGATTTCACATCTGTAAATAAATTTTTCCTTGCCCTGGGACTTTGTAACGAGGCAACAGCAGCGCAGTTCAATGCCATTGGCTGACTGCTGTGATGTCACAGAAATGCCCTATAATATCACTGCAGAGAACCTGAATGGGAACTCCAGAATAAACACATCCAGCAGGCCCTTTGGCAACTTGTGGAAAACTATATTTATTTATTCAACGTATTTTTGAACCATGCCATGCCCCACAACTGACGAGCTCTCAAAGCTAATAAAACCAAGGGAAAAATGCAACTATTTTAAAAGATCAAAAAAAAATAGATCAAAAAGATCCATTAAAAAAGGACATGAGGATTTTCTAAAATCAAGGAACAGCATTGATCAGTGAAAGCTTGATGGAGCAGCAAGCATAATTTTAGCAGACCTTTAAAACAGCAATGGGAACAATGTGGCCCTCCAGATGTATTCACTGAAGGCACCAGACTGGAGAAGCTTGATTTATATCATGCCAATTGAACTAAAAAACCTGTTCCTAGCAATGAAACAGAGCACCCTTTTAGAAGGCCCAAAGTCTGGGTTATATCCTAGTAAGTTTCATTTCATTCAAGTTCAGTGCTTGACAAGTGCCATAATCTCCACCTCTTTCTAGGAGCTGCTTAACTAACCTTGTATACAGTGGATCCCAGCTGAGCAGGAGACATACTGACAATGACACCAGCGTTTTGAAGGGCAGTGATTTTCTCTTTCGCTCCGCCTTTCCCACCAGCAATGATAGCCCCTGCGTGGCCCATTCGCCTGCCTGGGGGAGCGGTAATTCCAGCTATAAATGATACAACTGGCTTGGAATCTGGACCCTGTGATGAAAGAGGATTCATGTCATAAAAGGAAAAGAGAGAAGGCAAGAAATGCAACTACCTCAGCAAGAATCACCGGCATCACCAGCCAAAAGACAACTAAGCTCTAGGAAACCAACAGTGAAGCCATACAAAATGGCTGGCCTGAGCATCCCTAGACAGAGAAAAGAGGGTGTTGTGCAGAATTCCTAGGCAGAGCAAAAATGGGGCATGAAACCCGTGGAAATATTTAAACCAGAAGACACAGACTTGAAGATAGATACATACACATACGCACCTGGGTCCCCCAATACTCTAAATGTTTCAAAAATACTTTCTTTGGAGGAGGGGGGAAATCAAAATACCTACCTGCATACTTTAGAGCTGAGGAAGGAAAAGAGCAGCCATCCCAGGGCTGCTTTTATTGTGGAAAAAATTCAGAAAAGGTAATTCCAAAAAAATTATGGTCAAAATGCCTCCAGATAATCTGGTCAAAATGCCTCCACCCAGAAGGTTTTGTGGTGCTTTGGGGGCAATTTTAAATTGCAGGAAGATTGTGGCACAGAATGCAGCGATCAAAGGTCTCCGAGGGTGGGGTGGGGGGCCAGCATCGCCCTCTAACCACCAAGAGTTGGCCATCTCTGCTTTAAGAGATGAGAGGCAATTCTGAGAGGGTCCCGCAGGCTTAGATCCAAGGGAGAGCCTTTTTCAAAATCAGAAGTGACTTCTAGATCAAGAAAAAGGCCCTCCTTGGGCATACTGCAGTTCCCTCCCCCACACCCTCTTGAGGCCTCGGGGGGGCATTTTGAAATTTAAAAACCCTTAAAAACTTTTTTTTTAATTGTAATGAAGTAGCCCATACACTTGATCAACATCTCTAAGTAACTCCACAGGTTCAGTTAAGATGGCCCTCTGTGGACAGTTGTAAGAACTGCAACATTTTGATGAAAACTTTCCTTGGAAATGTTGAACACGAGATTGAAAGTGGTGGGAAATGTCTCTTAACAAAAAAAAAACCTTAGTTTCCACTCCCTCAGAGTCCCCACCTGACTGCCAAATTCAGTCAGACAGTTGACCCATTTCATGCTATACAATGGGGACTATACGGCACCAGCAAATGTTTTCATGTATGTATGCAGCAAATTAATGCACTCATCCTTGAGCTTAGCTGAGCTGAATGTAGGCCAGGATCTGTTACTAGATCTCAGGATGATGTACAGTAGATTGGAAAAAGTTTCCAACTTCCGACAATTTCATGACAACAATCAGTGGAAGTCTGGCTAGGTTTGCTTGGTACTGGCACTCTGTTTATGGAACCCCTATCAGAGATTTTAGTCATCCTGTCCTTTATCTGTATCTTTCATGTGCCAGTTCAACACACCTCTCTTTCTACAAGCTTTCAGACCTCTCAACCACAGGGGTCTTGGCAGTACTGAGGCTGGAATGTGTGGCGAGAGGGAGGACATCTCCTAACATCCTGGGGCTCTCACCTTCATGAAGGTGAAATGTATCCATGAGGACTGCAGATAAGATTTTCCTTGCAGAAATGGTAGTAGGAGAAAGCGAAGATGAAGAGAATATGTATTTTTTTTAAAGTAAAGAATTCAGGAGCAAAAGCAATGAAAGAACAACCTACAAGGAGTTGAGGCAGAAATAAAACTAACACATGTGAGCTCCCTCTGCTGGATACTCCTGCCAAGTTTGTCTTGCCTCTTAGAGCAAACGGGAGCAACAAACTACATCAAGATGTTTCCCTTCCGCTGCTGGAAAATAAGTTAGTGTTTATTTCATCTTTACCTGCAGCTTCTTTGTATTGATTTTACTGTATTTTACTTAATTGTAATATATGATGTTAGAAATTTGAAATTTTAGACATGTAATTTGTGACTGTGGAGACCGGGGTTCAATTTCCCACCTGGCCACGGAAACCTACTGGGTGACCTTGGCCATATCACACGCTCTCAGCCGCCAGAAAACCCCATGATGTCCCATAATAGATTTACTTGAGGGTAGCCATAAGTTGGAAATGACTTGAAGGCACACAACAACAACCTGTGATTCCAGATTTATAATTTTTTAAATCTTTGCAATCTGTGATTTATCCTTTTTGTTTTTCTATCGGATGGTCAGCTGCCCTCAGAACTTTTAAAAGGAAAGGCACAGTATAGATCAAACAGATAAACAAGCAATAGAACTACTCTCCTGACACCCTGAATTCAGCTACTGAAGTAAAGTTCTGAGAAATAGATCTGTACAAAAGCACAACAACTCCAAATTTGATAAAATAAGCCAAGGGAAAATAAAACATATTTCTGTAAGGGGTTATGCAAAAAGCAGCAGAACTTTGGATTCATCTTCCCCACAATTCTCATGCAATATATTAGTGAAAGTTGTCAAAGTATTTCTACGAAGGGAAGGGCATCTTTGGATTCAACAGAGTTGAACAAAAACCAGTGATTTTTTTTCCCCAAAAAGCTGTTTCTTCTTCCTCCCCAGCAACAGAACCTTCGCACATAAGAAATACTCTGTTAGACCATTTAAGCTTACAGAATTGTTTTTCTTTAGGAAGTCAGCGGCATCCTCTTCAGCATTTCCACCTATCTCGCCTATCAGTATGATGCCATCAGTGTGAGGATCCTTCAGGAAGACGTCCAGACAGTCAATAAAATTTGTTCCATTGAATGGATCTCCACCAATTCCTGTCAAAGAAGACCAGCAAAGGCAAAAAGCTGCTTTCAAGGACCAACAGCATGCTGAGTTTCAAGTTTTTGTTTTCACTTTAGCAGCAACATTACTCTTGCACTTGCCAACAATTATTTCAGCTCTGAAATAACTCTAGACTGGTAATTGTTTGGAAAACAATAACCGAACAATCTTTCTGGTTACAGAGAAACAACTACAATTTTCAGATGCATAAATTAAAATTAGATATATTCTCTCTGAGGCGGCCTTAAAATCAACAGGCCATTCAAACTAGTACTGTCTACACCACAGATGGGCAATAGGGGAGAGGGCAGGGGCCATTTTTTAATCCAACAGGGGCTACACTATCATTCCTGACAAAACTGGAGTCATGTCACTTCCATTTTTGTTTTCAGCTGAGTTTTGGCAGAAATGGGAGACGGAGCATGGGAGTGGAGGAGTGAAATGCCCATGTCTGGTGGCAGTTTTGAACTATTTTTGCCTCCCTCCCCCACAAAAAAAACACTAAAAATGTTTAAACAATATTTTGGAGGGCCCCGGGGCATTGGGGGGCTTCAAGAGGTTGAAAAACAGGGGCCAGAGGATTACATTTTTCCCAACCCTGATCTGAGAGCAGGCAGATGATAGGTCAGGATCTACAGGTGGATCCCTTCATGATATGCCCTAAATTGCCAAGGGTTTTGCTCCCAATACTTTCAATGAGAGTAAGTCAAACTTCAAGGGAAAAAAATATGCCACTGTTTAACTTTGTGCTAATCACTTATAACTCAGCTTTACTGTTTCTCATTCTATACAATATTAATTTACTGCTTTCAATTAAGGTCTTTGTTTGGTTCAGCCTGGTCAGTTTTAGAATTTTGTTAAAATCTCTGGTCTCTGGCAACTGGATATAGATTTGGATATATCGGGGGTTGTGACAGATAATTGACTCTGTTTTCCAAGCCCACCATTCTGTGCCAGGTTCAGCTTTGTAGATTTCAGTGTTTGTATCAGATAAAAGCCCTATCTACCCCAGCAACCTGCACTGACAGTAGCCTGTGAGAAGTTCAACAGTATAAATTTTGAATGTCTGTTCAAAATACTTTGTGATCTTTCCAAAGCCATACCTCCTGCTGGAATTTTACAAGAACAAAACCAACTGGATGTCAGACTCGTCCTTTTCTCAAGCAGACTGATCTCTCACTTTGACTTGCACAATTGGACTGTTGTGGAAATTCTGTTACCAACAGCTTTATTCAGAAGACACTCCATACATGACATTACATCAGCATAGCTGATGAGTGCCCAACTTTTTCTTTTTCCTTAACGCATTACAACATAGATAACTACACATCAATCTTTTAATATATACTAATCTGTCAATCTTTTAATATATTGATAAAAGAAGGCTTTGCATGCACATTGGAAGGTTTTTCTTCATTCTGGAGTGCTACTCCCAACAAGCAAAGGGAGAAGCAACAACTATTAACACCACAAACCTATGAAGTTTCTTTTCATGCTGTAAAGAGAGAGATAACTATCACATATCCCACCTAACTAAGCCTCTCTGCACGGCGCCAAACAAGCACCTTCAAAAGAAAAAGTTATTTTGTGAAGTACCCTCAGAAGCCTTAGAAAGCTCTCCACTAAAACCATGCCAGCCACTCTAATAGAAATCTTGTGATGTACAAAGGAACTGGGACAAGGTCTGAGGAATCCATCCCGCTATTACTATGATTCAGTTGGTGATGGCCCCTGCTTCCAGGCACCATTTATTTGTTTACTTCACAGGACTAGAACAAGTATCAGAAGGACTGCCCTTCCTCCAAATAAGCTTCAGGTATCACTGCATGGTGTATCCATGAAGCCAGTTAAGAGGGACAGCAATAATTCCCACTCTTGTAATGTGTGGCTTTCAAAAAGTGCTCAAAAGCACCTGGAACTTCCCATAATTCAACTCTGTTGGCACCTCTCAGTTACCATTACGTCCTCTGAATCTGTCACCCATTGCACAGGCTACAGAGGAAGGGGGTGTCAAATGAACACCACTTCAAAGAAAAATTAAAGGCAGAAGAGAAAATGCAACAGCATTTCTAAGTAGTTTCTACAATCTTATGTGTTGTCTTACACATGGACTGAGTCTTTCTCAAACCCACCAACACAGAAGGATTGTCCCAGTCCAACTTGAGTTGTCTGATGAACAGCCTCGTATGTCAGAGTGCCAGATCTTGATACAATACCTGAAGAGCAGGGAGGAAGAAAAGGGTAATTGCAGATAACAGCTTAAATGACAACCTGACCTTAGTATGAGAAGTGTTCTTGGATAAAACACACATACGCACACACACAGTGTGATTTTTATTTTTATTTGCATTTCTCCACTTTTGCAGGGGTCTTGCACCCCCTAATGCCCATGAAAATGGAGGCTCACTGTTATAGTAACAATAGCAATAAAATAATATTAGCAGTAGATATAAAATAGGGTCTAAATCAAACTGCTCGTCCCAACTATAGCAGGCCCCTTGAATCAACAGGAACTTGAAGGTCAGTACTTATTTAAGTTCCACTGAAACAATGAATCTACTCTAGATAACACTAACAATTGATTTAGGCCTAGGATGATACATCAAATGAACTGTAAATGTACTACATGATAAACAGCACTCTAGTTTCTCAGAAATTCATCAGACTAAGCTGAGTTCTTACCAATTCTTCCTTTCTTGTGAATGTGTCCAGGCATGATACCAATTTTACATTCACCAGGCTGAAAAAGAAAGCAAGATTAACGAAGAAGAAACCTTGATCAGATTTTATTAAGCTTTGTTTCCCGGTCTAGCACAAAAGCTATTTGAAAACAGGTGTCTAGTCCATTCAGAATGGCTACACTTTGAAAAGAATTCTGGATTCATTCTCAGACATACAGTCAGCTCTGTCAGGTCGCTGTCTAGATCTTCTGCCCACCACTTTGCATGAACTGAACGTGCTGTCAGATGGCTACAACAGCGGGACGGGGGTGGGGAAGCAATGTTTTTCAAGAAAGCTAGCCTGTCATTCTTGATCTTCCAACTGCAGAATGCCACTGGCTGGAAAACATTGGTTTATAAAGGCATTTGGTCCCATGCTTATAGCACTGCTCTAGCGCAGCCTTGGCTAAGAGACAGGGACTGGGAACCCAAATGAGACACACTGTGTGCCGTACCACACTGACTCATATGTCATTATAGGGAGAAAGAGATTAATCAGAAGATGTCTGCTTATCAAGATGACGATCTCAAAAAATGGGCAAGGATGCCATATTACAACGTATTTTGGTCTTCAGTAAAAATATACAGGCTTTCATTCTCTTCAGAAAAAACCCAAGATACCAATCTATTTTAACTCTACTTGAGCCCTTACGTTGATAACTCCCGGACAATTTGGGCCAACAAGCCGAGTCTTGTCCTGACGAAGCAATCTGTGTTTGACACGCACCATGTCCTGTTGTGGAATACCTTCTGTAATGCACACAACAAGGGAGATTTCTGCGTCAATGGCTTCATTGATTGCAGCAGCAGCAAATGGCGGTGGCACGTATATTACAGAGGCAGAAGCACCCGTTTTTTCTTTAGCCTGAAGATGCAATTACATTTACAAAACAGTGTCATTTCCTAGAAACGTTCAGCTTGCCATAAGAACAACAGGAACAAAAAATCTCTTTTTCACCTTCCAAATGTTTGTAATGAGGCTGCAATGGATCTTTTAAGGAAGTCAGTGTACATTGAGTCAGTTCTTTTAAGATCTATGGGCCAAATGTGTGAGTTAACCAGTTGGCAGCCACTTACTAAAATATGTAGCTTTTGTTTGTTTTAAATCTTTGACCTGCCATTTCAGTCCATTCAAGTGCTCACTGTGATACCTGAGTCTTTCAGATGGCATTACTGTTTTTTTCAAAAATTATCCCAAGTTTCAGAATGCTATGTGCACTGCACAACACAAAAATCTGCCACTGGTGAAACACCATAGCTCTTACTAGATGTATGCATCTTGGTCAATGGCATCATTTTAGGTTTCCTGACTCTTTCTGAAAGTGGCACTGAAATGATCAGATCTGCCTACAGGGTTTCTTCGTTCAGCTCTGTGATTTTTTGACGTTTGACTGGTTGAGTATCCCTTATCTAGAAACCCCCCAAAATCAAAACTTTCTGCCACTCATTTCGTCCTTCAGGGCAGTGGCTGCAGCACTCCTGCTCATCTGTCTCTCAGGTCCTCTGTCTCTTTCCAGCCTCACATCAAGTACTCAACGTGAGTAGCAAACGAACAAGACAGAGGCTGGAGAGAGGTGCAAGGATCTGTGAAATAGTGGGAATTCAAGCACAGCGCTTCCTGGAGACCTCCCATACAGCACTGCATTTTACATATATATGAAAATACAGTGCAATGAAATTCAATGGGGGGGGCTATCTGGGAAGCCAGTGTAGCCTGCAAGCAGGTTGTTAGGCAACCTAAAGAGTACCTGAAGGGACGAAGCTAGTCCAGTAGTGTGTGGGAGGGGCTTAGAGCTGAGAGAAAAAGTTACATAAAGCCAAGTACCTGAGGGTATTGGACTCCTTCAGTGAGAGCCTAGCAAGGACCTAGGGAGTAGAGTCCCTCAGTTAGCCAGAGAGTGTGACAGTTTCAGGTTTAGTTCTCAGTGGAAGCCTACTGAGAGGCAGAAGAATAATTGAAGCCTAGCAGGATCTGGTCAGAGAGTGTGACCTATTCCAAAATTTGAAACACTTCTTGTCTCAAGCATATCAGATAAGGGGTATTCAAATTGTACTAAACCACTGTGAAAGGAAACCTGGACATAAGCTGGAATGGGCAACTCTACCAGGACCCATTTTCCAGGCTTCTGCAGTGTTGCTGATGGTGTGGGTGGGGTGATATTTTTTATTGTTTTTATTCTGAGGCTAAAATACAGAATACAAGGACCAGGGTGGTGGGGAGGGGCAGCACATTGAAGCCTAGCCTTAAAGGCAAAAAGTTCACAAGTTTGCAACAATTAATATCAAATAAGAAAAAAAGTTAACAATTTGAAGAGTAGCAACTAAAACACAAAACCAAATAAAGTCAATGAAATGGTGAATTGATTTTCTTTTTAAAAAAGTTTTTAAATTCTTCATAAAAACCATTAAGAAAGGGGCCACATATACTTCCTGGGAAATGGAATCCCATTATACTGGGCCACTCCAACAAAAGCTCCAGTTCTTAATGACAGTTCAAAGAAAATAACCTCTTGGAGCCAAGGTAAAATTCATATAGGTACAGGCAGTTCCAGAAGTAACCTGGTCCCACACTGTTCAGGGCTCTAACGGTATAAAAATGCACTTTTAATTGAGCCCTCACATTAAGGAACAATTCATATAACTGGTACAAAATTCAAATATCTGACTCCAGAAATGTCCCAGAGGTTGCAGTCAGCACCAATCAAACTTTTGGATCTGTCTATAAAGCCGGCCCTATAGTGCTGTTACCTACCTCCCTTACAGAGTTAAAAACTGGAAGCCCCAAGTGAGTTTTGCCCCCTTTGCCTGGTGAAATTCCTCCTACTAAATTGGTGCCATATTCCAATGCCTGTTGACTGTGAAAGGTACCCTGCAAGAAAGATACATACACAACAAAACTGAAATTAGAACAGAACTGAAATGAAACTGAGTACAAGCTCTACAGAAATGCGGTATAACGCTGTGAGAAAGTACAGTAAGCTACTAGATTGCTGTAACTTCAGAAATCTAGGGTATTTTTGGAAGAGACCAAGCATAAAATACTAGACTGCTAAATTCAGAGATTTTTAATAATTTTATTATGGAAAGCATTTACATAAACAAGTCTGGAACCTGAACTGGCAAAACCACATCAGACTTATTACTACAAAACTAGTTCAAACAGGCAATTATTCACAATGGGTAGAAGGACTCAGAACCAAAATCAATGCTGATATTCTCCTTGTACCAGAAAAGCCCCAAGTGGCATATCCAGAAATTCATTGACTGGAAAATGTATCTATTACTTCTAGAAGCAAGATATAATTTCATAGCCACCATTAAAGACCAGCATGCCAAATATTAAGTGTAATACAAGAGAGTATCAACAGAAACCTTCTTTTGGGTTATACATGTATAGAAGATCCATGTATAGAAGAATCACTGTTCTTTTCCATGGATGTAACTCTCCAAATTCTACCCAAGGAGAACTGCAACTGCTCAAAATAAAATAGAAAATTTACAGAAAAATACTACTACTCAGGATCAGCCAAAGAATTTCATGCAGCTCAAGGAGTGAAATGGAAATAGTTCTTCACACAACATCCCAGCAACATAGAAAATTCTTGACCACTAGATGGCATGATGGCTCACGTGAAGTGAAAAGGAGGGTGGTAGATCTGAAAACTGAAAATCATCTCTCAATAGCCACTTGGAATTTACATGCCTAGAGCAGCAACATTTAATACAATATGCTGAGACAAATCAGAGAAAGGCTAACACTTTAATTGCCTATGGTTTTCAGAGTAGACCAGCTGCTTATTGTGAGAAACAGATGTTGAGTCTGATGGACCTTTCGTTTAAGCCGTAAGGACTTTTCTGGTCAGCTATTATGCAAAAGAGTATGCTGAGTTTAACAGATCTTTAGTTTAGCTCAGAAGGGCCCCATAAAAATTTAAATCACACTGTCTTTAGTGTACCCACACACATCAGCTTGCCTACAAATAGATTTCTGGGTGTTACAGTTACACTTATTTCACACCAAGCCTACTGGAGATCACATTCTCTCCTGGAAATCCATTCAGCCATTGAGATAATCTGAAGAGGCTCTCCAGCTAAAGCCACAAGCTCCTGAGGCCTGCTCCAGAATCATCTAGAGCAAGGCTCTTAGTGCTACAGCACCCACTGTGTGCAATATTTTTCCCTCTAATATTCAACATGGTCTAGCCATGGCTATTTTTAGATGTCGAAAACTTATCTGTTTTTCCAGCCTCTCTTTGGTAATCCAACTTGCCACCTATTTCATAAACATAAATATTGTATTTTAATGTTGTGTACAGTGGAATTTTTATATTTCATTACTACTAGACACTGCTCTGAGGTTTTCAGAGCTACATAGATTACAAATACTTGCAGACAGACAAATAAACACAAGCCTGGTCAACATCCTGTGCAAACTGACATGGGAAGACCAGCAGTGGATGGCAAGCCATCTTTCAAGAAAGCTTGACCACCACTATCGTTCAGCATTTAAAACCTCAGATCTTCTGAAAGTTCAAATACCTTCTTCAGGTCCCCAAACACAGTTTGACACTCTGCTACAGTGAGAAAAGGGCCAAGAGACTGACTGGCCACTGAAATACAAACCTGTTTCCCAGTAAAACCCTGGCAAACGACCTTTGTGTCTTTAGTGATGTACAGATTCTTCCGTGTGGTTGCATAAGAACAATGCCGTACCCCATTTTTCTGCACTAAAAGGAGAGAGAAAAAGATACAGAAAAGAATTATACATATATATATATATATATGTATGCATGCTCACTTTGCATTTCTAAAGCACTCACAAATACTCAGGAAATTAAGCTGAATTACAGATTGACAATTACAGTCAGTTAGGAAAGACAGCCTTCATCCTTAAGAAAGAAAGAAAAAAAGAAAGAAAGAAAGAAATGCAATGCAGTGCAATGCAGCTTCAACTGCAACCATTTTACTAATACAGCAAGGGTATTCATACACATTTTCTACTTGATCAGAGCATAATAATGGGCTGAAAATGAGAAAAATAAGTGGAGAAAAGCCATGTATATCAACTTTAACCTCTATTACAAAACATACACTGGAAAATACAGTGGGGGAAGAAATCAGAAATGCTTCTATTCACACAAATCCAGGAGGAATTTCACGATGCTAAGTACTCTTTCAAGCCACATGGAGCTCCATGGTTCCAGGAAAAGACCATGCAGCTCTGAGCCTCAGTACACAGAAGGTACCAAGATGCCATCTCTCCCAGAAATTGAGGCATGAGAACCAGATCTTGGAAACAGTTACTTTTTGTAAAGAATGTGCTAGCTGGCATGGTCACTACTTTTTTAGATTGCAACTGCCAGAATGTACCAGCCAGCACAGCTAGTGGCCATGCCAACTAGCATACTCTTTTTTTTTAAAAAAGTAACTTTTTCAACTAATGTTGAGAACAAGGATAAGACCTGACCATATTCTTCAAGGCTGAGCTCCCTACCCCTCAGCAGAAAATCTAGTTTTTTATGGGAAGAGGAACTGGTGTCCTGAATTATGAATATAACCATTTGACTGACAATGTATAGTGTTAGAAGTATCAGATTAGATAGTATTTTCAAAGGAAAAAAAATCTAATAGTGACGCTTGTGAGAACATACATTCTTACCTCTCTAAACTGGGCAAGTTCATCCTCTGAGCCACAAGGTCACTTGAGGCCCCCAATCTAATCCTTATTCCATTACCCACCAAATTACTTTTTTTAACTGGAAAGGATCCACACACATCTCTCAAGGAGGAAGGAATCCAGACAAGTCTTTGGCGATTTCTCTCTAATCATTTCCTATTCAGACCTAGGCTTTAAAAAGGAAAGCACATGAACTGGTATGAAAACTGTGGGTGTTATTCTAACTTTATTGTCCCACTCTCAAATGGTTCTGTTCATTCTCTCATTGCTTATAAGCTATAAAACAATTATGACTGACATCAGCGGCCTTTCCTCCACTGTATTTTCCACTAGGCACTTCAGGCCTTCACAGCTGCAAGAGTTGTTTATTGCTTTAGAAAGAGGACACATGCACCTGAAGCAATACCAAGAACCCAGCTAGCAAGGGTATATCTGAGGTAGCATCGTGAGTCATTTTGGAAATATACCCAGCCACTATGAGCACAAGATGGTAAAGGCCAAACCTCTAAGGAAACGGAGTTTTCTGCCAAAGCAAGTAAGAAGAACCTGTTTACACAAACTTCAAGAGAGCTTTCCCAAGAAGAATTATCCTGGCTCAAGAAACTGTTTGCTTTTTTGGAATGTCCTCTCCTTCTGCAAATAATGCTCTGTATTCATAGGTTTTGTACGGTGGTTGCCCACTTGTAAGCAGTCCTTTTGAACTCAAAGCTAGGAACAAATCCCTGCTTTCCAAAGGTTGTCAAGTTACAGCATGGGTAGGTAAGGACATATAATTGTTCTCAGGCAGTTCCCTGCAGCCCAACTGGCTGCCTGTAGTCAAAAAGAAGTGGAAAGCTCAACAGCATAAATACAAGATGATAATGCAACATGGAGGCAAAGGAAACAGTCCAAATTAATTGTTATTCAGACTACATGATTCTTTGACTACTTGCCAAGACTCAGTAGGTACTTAAGCAGATTTTTGGTCTTACAATAAAAGAGAAGAGTAGAACATAATTTTTAAAAGCAGCATATGGGTTCTCTGTCAATTAGCTGTGGCTTGGAGTTTATCAAGTTCACGACAGATAGGCAATTACTGTTAATTGCATGTCTGCAACAAACACAAGATAACTGTAGTTTATGGCATTTTCACATCTCAGCTTCAGTGATGAAGAATTAGAATCCAGTCATCTTGAACAAAGAGGGAATATGTACTCATTTTCTGGCCTTCTGCAACTTCCTGGCTCTTTCTTGAACAGAAGATTCTAGTCAGTGAAACCTCAGTCATTATGGAAAATTGTTATGAAAAGATACTGCAGGGAAACCATTACAGCAGCTAATCTTACTCTCTCTCGGACTGTAGATGACTATTCTGGTTTGATAGGGTTTTGATCAGGGCCTAAATGCCCAAAAGGCAGCATATCCTTACTGATTGTGGAAGTGACGCAGAGTGAACCCTGGTTAGTTCTCGCATGGGATACCTCCAACAAATACCAGATACTGTAGGCTATACAGTCATCCCTCCACATTCGCTAGGGCTAGGGGCACAGGACCCCTGTGAAAGCGGAAAAACTATGAATAACTCTTGACCCTCCCAAACCATACTTAACACCAAAAAAAAAAAAAAAGTACAATCACTATATTCAACCTGCAGTGGATTCCTTTGAGGTATCAGGGTTCCTTCACAAGGCAGAAGTGGGTGGCTGGTGGGGACACCTCCATTGCTGCCCTACACCATTTTTAACAGGGACTTACAAGCCTCATTCTCAGTTTCTGAGTCTCAGTTTGTAAGTCTCATTCCCTATTAAAAATGGCACAGGGAGGTAGCAGAGGCGACAACAAATAATCCATGAATAATCAAATCTGCAAAAGTGAAACCTGTAAATGTGGAGTGCTGATGGTATTTCAGAAGAAGAAACTGACAAAACTACCCCTGGGTATTCCTTGCCTAAAAAACACTATGAAATTCATGGGGTTGCCATAAATCGACAGACAATTTGAAGGTACACATACACACACACACACACAAAAGGGTTTTGTTTTACTCTATGGATGCCACAAAAACTTAGGAGCCAGTGTATTTCACAGGAAAAACTCAACTGGTCCCTACTGCCATACACATTTACTGGGTACAGAAGCTAACAAAATGGACAGTCCCCAAAAGACTTATATTAAAATGCATTGTTATTGTTACGTGCCTTCAAGTCAGCTTCAACTTGTGGCAACACTATGAATAAGAGACCTTCAGGAGACTGTATAATTAAAAACCCCTGCTCTGGTTTTGCAAATTCTGGGTAGTGGTTTCTTTTAATGAATTAATCCACCTGTAATACAGTCTTTCTCTTTTCCTAGGGCTTTCTACTTTTCCCAGTATAACAATCTTTTCTAACGAGCCTTGGTTTCTCATGTAATATCCAAAGTAAACAGCCTCAGTTTGGTCATATTTTTTTTAAGGGATAGTTTTTAAGAAATATAGCTCAATGTTTTAAAACAGGAGAGCTCCATGCACATTCTGCCCGTGATCTGTGTCAGAAAGACAGAGATTTCTGAGTGAAAGCCAACTACGATACAGAACATGGGTGACACTTGTGACAGATTATCAGGATTTAACCTTAGAAAATTAATAGCTGACCACAATGAGAGCAGACTTTCGATCACATCCAACAAAGTACTTCTGATTGTATAAAACTTCCCTTTAATTCATCTTCACCCACCTAGATTTTCACTCCACATGGTGGTATACACATACAGCATCACCAGAATACCAAAAGAATGGATTTCTAATTTGACATTCATGAGACTTTGGTCTGGAAACAACCTTGCATTTTGCATTGTGGTCTCCCTGCCCCACAGCACCCCAGAGTTTAGTGGAAAACTAGTTTTCAGCAGCTGATTAGGACCAAGGCCCTAGAAACGGCAAGTATATTCACAGAAGCCATCTCAAGGACTGAATTCCAGATAAGATAAGCATTAATTAAAGAAGGGAATGGCACTCTACTTTTTGCTAGCTAGACATTTAGAATTGCTGGATTCTTCCTCACCCAAACTACCTTAGCAAAACTCTTGCATCTTTCTCAGATGAAACAGATATCTAGAAACTTAGCAACCAATGTTCTTCAGATACTGAAGTGTAAGGAAAGCTTCACTCCTGAATTTCTACTGGCTAAACTACTGTTAAAAAGGATAGCAGCCAATCCATGAAAAAAGAACCAGTATTTGCAGGAAACAGAGACCGAGCAAGCAAACAGAAGTTAACCAGTATTGCAGGCTGAATACACCCATGTTAATGGAAAAAGTATTACAGTTCTACAGAAAAGAGACATATAACTTGAATGCTATAGATGGAAAAAGAAAGGAAGAAGTCACACTAGTGGTTCCCAAAACTTCAATTCCCAGAAGCTCCAGCCAGCTTGGCCAACAGTCAGGAATTCTGGGAGCTGAAGTCCAAAACATCTGGAGCGCCAGAGTTTGGGAACCATTGATACACTCAGGCACCTCAAGGAACTCAGTAGCACTTTTTTTTCAGTTGTTTTCAGCCTTGTATGCTCTCTGACATCTTGTAGGTGACACAGCAGGTCTTCAAGAGCTTGAGCCTTTCCTCGTAACTGCTTCACATTCCAAGCTGTTGAAAGTCACAAGAGGCCAGAAAGAAATTGGACATCTCAGTGTGGCAAGCAATGCAGAACATACACTGCAAGGCAGAAGCACGTAGAATTGGTGGCATTTTAGGGGAAGGGGGCAGACAAACGGAGGAAGGAAAACCTCTGCCACTTCATGCTCCTGTCTGTCTGTATGCAGGCATTAATCACATTGGGCTTGTGGAACTATACTCAAGACAGTGTGCTTTCAAATCTTCTCTGACTTATGGTCATCCTAAGGCAAACTTATCATGGGGTTTTCTTGGCAAGACTTCTTGAGAAGGAATTTGCCACTGCCTTCCGCCGAAGCTGAGTGTCATTTCCCAAGGTCAATTAGTGGGTTTCCATGGGCAAACAGGGAAATGAATCCTGGTTTCCCAGAGTCCTAGTCCAGTATCCAAACCACTACAGTTGGCCCTAAAGTTATGTGGGTTTCATTTTCATGGATTTGATTGTAAGTTTCTCCAACCCCTGTTCCCTCTGCCTTGAGTGCTTTTCTGAGAGACCCTTCCCTCTTGGTTACTCCAATGAGGCCACAAAGCCTTTCAAAAGCCCACCGCTGGTCCTCTTGCTCCTGCACCAGTGGCTGCCTGGCCAGCTAAGGATAGCTCACAGCCAATTTCTCAGAATCACAAGCCCCCTCCCAATGACACCCAGGAGATGGGCAAGAGAGATCACAGTACAGGATCACAGTGTCAACCCACTCTGTCTTCCTCTCCTTTCCTTGACCTGGTTTGGACCCTGGGTGCCCATTCCTCCCCCATTTCCCCCTTCCCACAGGTGCGTGCGCGCACACACACTTTGATATTTGATTTTTTTCCCTTTTTTTTTCAGGGATTTTGTGCCCCAACCCTAGCAAAGGCGGAGGGCCAATTGTATACAATTTTGGCTTTGCCCCAGTCCTAACCATACTTGCGGAAAATCAAACCCTTGTTTTAATGAGGCAACTAAGAAGCATTGGAACATGAAAACGGAGTCTATGCATGAAGGAGAAGCAAGGGAAGAAATATAAGAACAAAATCTGGATTCAGTACTGCAACTAAAGAAAAAAGTCTCTGCTTTCAGTGGCAATACTCTTGAGTTAGGAAAGTACCTTTTCCCAACTCTGGTTCTACTTAGGAGCAACTCAGGCTGCAAGAAACTGGGACAACTCCAGGTCGACATCCCCCTGTAATCTTGGAAAAGTTACTTTCTGGGTTATAATTCCAAGAGTTTCTAGGTCCTCTCCCCCCGAATGTAGACCCTCCACCACTGCAGAGCTTGGAAAAGTTACTCTTTGGACTACAAGTTCCAGAATGCCATAGACAGCCTGGACAGAGGCCACGCTGGAGGAGAGGGGGGAGCTGTAGTCCCAAAAAGGTAGCTTTTCGAAGGACTGAACTCATACGGATGGGAAGGAGGGCGCGGTGGGATGTTGCCCCCATCCCGCTGGGAAAGGGTTAACGAGAGGGAGGGGGAGTAACTCGGCGTCACGTGACAACGACCGAACGGCGGAGGAGACCGGAGACAAGGCCCAGCCCGCCCGCAGCCCCTCGCTTACGGAGGAAGAGGAGGCGGCCGAGGCCTCGGGCGCCGCTTCCGCAGCAAGACATCCTCACCGTCCCTCCCGGCGCCTTTACCCCCGCTGCCAATGACAAGGGGGCCTCGCCGGAGGCCCATGAGGGCCGCCTCTTCCGGTCACGTGCTCCCTTCTCGCCAGGGTGCGCATGCTCCTAGAAATAGTGGTAGTCCTTTAAAAGGCCTGATTTCTCCGCCAGGAAAAAAATGCGCGAGGGCTGGGTGGAAAGAAAGTAAGAATACACACGATGGCAATGACGACGGAGGATGCTCAGGTGCGTTAGAAGCGCTCGCGTTGACGGAGCTTCGTATGGATGAGCTTCTTTCGGCGCTTTCGAACAGGCAAGTGAGTTGGTCAGCTCGAAGGTGAATCCTAGTGGCGGGAAGGGAAAGGGCCCAACGCCACACGCTGCCGCATGGGATTGTGGGGATCGTAGTTCGCTCCTTCGCAGACGTGGAAAGTAGTCGCCGTACATTTATTTCCCGTTGTGTTTAATAGAACTTGGTGACAAGTAAATGGGAGCCGCGCCACTTCACCCCTAGACTGTTATAGCACTATTATTCCATTTTCAACATCCTCTGGAATCCGGACTCCATGTGGTGTTGAGAGTGGAATAGTTGCGCTATAACAGTCTAGTGCGGAAATGGGCAAAACCTCAGCTTTCTCTGATGCACACTGTCTCGGATGCGGTTTACAGGCTGCAATCTACCATACAGCCATGATCTGAGCGTAAGATCCCAAAAGTAACTTTTCCAAGCCCGGACTCTGAGGACAACTAGGGAACGTTATTTTGGGGGCTGCAAGTCCCCAGAATCTCTGAGTGGGCATTCTGGTCGTTGAAGCCCCTAAAAGTAACTTCTCCAAGTTCTACTGCTGCGCAGTTACTGCAGGGGGTCAAAATAAGGCGCATGTTGTTAGGTGGGTTCACCTGGACTCAGGCCATTTCCGCACTAGAGTGTTATAGCGCTATGATTCCACTTTCAACATCCTCTGGAATCCTGGGGTTTGCAGTTTCGGGAGGGGCCAGGATTCCAGAGGATGTTGAAAGTGGAATCATCGCGCTATAATGGGCTAGTGCGGAAATGGCCTCAGTGAGGGCGACCCTATGCTAGGGTTTCCTTGACAACATTTATTCAGAAGGGGTTCCTCTGAGGCTGAGACAGTGTGACTTGCTCACGGTTTCCATGGCCAGTTGGAGATTTGAATCCTGGTCTCCCGTAGCCCTTGTCCAGCTCTCAAACCAGCACACGGTGTCTCTCTAAAAAAATCTATTCAGAAGGGGCTGGTACGGAGTGGGCAACACACACTCTCAGCCCCAGGAAACCCCATGATAGGATCACCTTAGGATCACCATAACTTGAAACGACTTGCGGGCACATAACAACAACAATAGCTGAGAGATTGATTTTATTTATTTATTCCAACAAAGTTTGCCATTGCCTTCCTCTGAGGCTGAGAGAGTGACTTGCCCGAGGTCATCCTCGGGATCTCTGTGGCTTGCAGGCATCCAGACTCAGGGCCCTTCCACACTACGCTGTTATAGTGCTATTACTCAACATCCTGTGAAATTCTGGGATTTGTAGTTTACTGAAGCCAAAGATCTCTTTGGCTGAGGATTCTAAACATCCCTCCCTACACTGCAAACCCCAGGATTCTATAGGATGTTGAAAGTGGTATAATAGCACTATAAGATTTTAATGCAGAAAGGCCCCTGATCTCCCAGAGTCCTAGTCCATCATGCAAACCACTACATCACACTTGCTAGGACATGATTGATATGCCTCGTGGGTGCATGATAGTTTAGCAACATGTTCTGCCTGTCTTCAAGTAACGCATCATGAAATTTCTTCCTGTCCAATGATCAGCACATCATGTGCCACTGAGTTCCACTGACATAAAGATGACATAAAGAAGTTTTTTGCTCTGTTCCATCCTGAACAGGGTTTAGAAAAGGTATGGATTTTATTATTGTTGTTTTGTTCTTGTATTTGACAATGAGATGCAATCCTTCAGACAGCATGGACTCTTGATAATGCTGGCTGAGGTTCTTGGAGTTGTACTTTTTGACACAAGTAACTCTTCCAAGCTCTGATCCTGAATTAATTTCATTGAGTAGCCCCGAGGTGTTCCATTATTCAGTTCCTTTCTTGATGATCCTTAATGTGGAATGTGCTCCCTCCATTTTCTTTTTCTTTAACACTGAGTTGCCCTTTTCTAAAAACAGGTTCACCGTTGATACAGACTCTACTTTGCAAGTAACGTATTTTCTCCTCCTCAAATATGTACAACCCATATTGCTCTTTTTGTGAGGGTGCCTCAAAGCTGTAAAATACTCTGAAAACAAAGGCATTGCTGCTAGACTTGGGCAAACACTCTCCTCGGAGGTAATAAACTCAGGAGACCGAAAAGTAAAACAAAGACTTTGAAACGTACGCTAGACTTTGTTCCAACTCAATGACTTATCTGTTTTCATAAAGTAGTAGAAGGGGAAGTGGTGAACAAAAGGCTTTGGAAGTCAAGAAAAGCTCTCCAGGAGTACAATCTCGTAAAAAGTCATACCCCTTATTTTAAGCTGCTGTAAACATGTCCCAGTTTTCTCTCATCTCCTCCCACTTTCCCCGGTCATCCTCAGCTTAATGAGTTCAAAGTGCAAGAGTCGTTTGCACTCAATTCACTCAGCAGGGAGGAGATGAGAGGACGGATGGGATCTTGTCATCCCTTTCCAGTGGGCTCAGGTAAAAGCAAACTACTGCAGCCTCTCCTAGCTTGTCTGTTCTTGCTGAACAGATTCTAACTTCGCTTGGCTGCCCGTGTCCTGATTTCTGTCTATGAAATGTTGGAGGCCATGGGCATCTGCGTAGCCCCTCATGGTCACAGCAGCCCACTAATCAACCAGATCTCCAGAAGCATGCTGGAACAAGGAACCTTCCCAAGCTGCGAACAAAGTTTTTTTGTTAGTTTGTTTTTAGCGTTCCATGCTCCTGGGCTTGCTGAAGATATCTGTTGGTCCCCTCTGGAAACAGCACACTGGCCATGCCAGAGTCCTTTCCCTCCCAGTGTTGTTGTTGTTGTTGTTGTTGTTGTGTGCCTTCAAGTCATTTCTGACTTAGGTGACCCTAAGGCGAACCTATCCCTGGATTTTCTGGGGCTGAGAGTGTGTGATGTGCTCAGGGTCACCAAGTGGGTTTCCATGGCTGAGTGGGGAGCCAAACCCTGCTTTTCAGGGTGGTAGTCCAATGCTCTACGCCATGTTGCCTCTCCCATCGGCTATTCTACAAATGACTATCAGCCCATCTAGCTATTGAAACCTCTGTGTTTAGGGGCATTAATAGCTATCAGATCCTACTAGTCAGTGTTAATTAGAGCTGAGCTGAAGTAAGTTGAAGTCAAAGGGAAAAGTGGGAGAGAGAGGGAGAAACTCGGACATTTCAAAAAGTTCTGAAAAAGTAGGATGACAGAGGAGTAATTGGGACTGTTTTTGCTAAAGCAGGACATTTGGAAGGTATGAATTTTCTACCCATCCAACAGGCATGGCTACCTCCTCTCTCCCCATACACTCCCAAATCATGGGGCTTGTAGTTGGTGAAGGCGCTAAGAGCTGTATATTATTAAACATCCCTTTGCACCAGTCTTTGGCCATTTCCTGATCTCATTGTCTTCCCATTGCAATCCCAGCAGTGCTTTTGCCAGGAAGGGAGCACAACAGGAACACTCCCCTCTACACCCAACCAGCTCCCTGTGGAAGGGAGCGCAAGTTACATGCGTCCACTTTCCACAGTGCAGCTAGGCTCTTTTCTATGCTGTACTGGGGAGAAAGCACCTCCATCGAGCTTCTGGCCCTTCAGCATGGCCAGGAAGGACGGGAGCATCATGCAATTGAGAGGGCTTAACAGATTTATTCTATTAAGCGAATATTCTGCGATTGTGATGGGTGGGGACAGGATGGCAGTGGGACCACAATGATATTGTTCAAAAGCATGACCCATGGACCGCTGCCATCCCATTCCCATAGCAAGACTGTGGAGCCAGGCAGAAATGGCCTTCTTCCTCAAGCCCTAGAGTTCCTTCATGGAGGGAATGACTATGGCCGTTTCCGCACTGGACTTTCAATGTCCTATGGAATCCTGGTGTTTGCAGTTTCCCGAAACTGCAAACCCCAGGATTCCATAGGATGTTGAAAGTGGAATAATAGCGCTGTAATAGTCCAGTGCGGAAACAGCCTATGAAACCTGCTCACTAAAATTCCTCAACTGTCCACCAGATGTCACTGGTGTTTCATTGCTTGAAGACAGAGCTTGAGGTTGAAGCTGGTCTGGGACATAGCTATTCACTCCCTTAAAGATAGGGATGGGACGAATCCAGGATTTTCCGAATCCCTGGAAGGTTCTGGGAATCCACAAATCTCACAAATCTCGAATCTTTTGAATCCTTTTTTTAAAAAAAGTTTAAAAAGCTAGGGAAAGAAGGATAATCTTGGGCAAGACACACTCCCTCAGCCTTAGCAAAAGCCTGGGCAAAGGCAAACCTCCCTTTGAAGAAATCTGGCCAAGACAATTATCCTAGTGTTGCCTCAGGATCTCCCCAGATTGAAAAGGACATGAAGGCCCTTTGTACACAGGCAGGAAAATGTGAATTGATCCCCCATTTTCCTGCCTGTGTAAACAGGACCACATACTACAGGAGAGAGATAATCCGGGTGAAAACTGGCTTTTCTTTGCAGAGCTCCTTCTGGCATCGTGGGATTTGTAGTTTGATGATGCACCAGTACACTTTGGCAGAGAAGGATGTAATCCCTTGTAAAACTGCTAACCCCAGCATTGTGTCTGAATGAGGTTTGCAAGGGAGCCATGCAAAGGAATCTTTCAGCTGTGCTTGAAATCTCAAGCCTGTAGCTTCCAGTCAAGTACTGAACTTCAATATGAAATGTTTAATTTAAATATCTTAGAATACAAGCCCAGATGTAATTTGTGAAATTGTTAGCAAAGGCCATTATTACTCCAAGGGAAAACCTCACCTACTTACTATGGTCCCTTGTATGTATTGTCTCCCTGGTTTTCAGGTGTCCCGGTATCTAACTATCTATTTAGTTGGTGGATTCGAAAGATTTGGTTTGCCTATTTTGGCACAGGGATTCGGATTCAGGAATCTCAAATCCTTACCCAGGATTCAAGGATTCGAGGATTCGGTTGGCCCATCCCTACTTTAAGAAGTCCTTTCACTTTACACAGCAACATAATAAAAGAAGTAGAGTGACGTTTCCATAGGGTACAGGTTGCAGTTCTCTCTTTTCTCCCTCTGCCAAGTCATCAAACCAGAGAGGGTCATGCATGTGTGTCATACCTGTTCTCTGCAACGGGCAATTGAATGTTGTCCTTCCCAAATACCTATGAAGTGGGAATAAGCTACATTGAATCAGATGCAAAAGGAAACTGTAGTTGACTTTCCTGTTCATGTGTAGCATTTTCTGCATTGTACAGTAAATGTGATGATGGCATTTTCTTTCAGGTTTCCAAAGCTGTCATGCACATTCCTCATTTAATGAAAACTCATAACCTCTCTTCTCTCTGGGCCCCAGCCCCATCTAAAAATGATGGCCAGAACTCTCTTTCACAGTGTACATGACATAACTTTACGTATACTTAGCTATGTGGCAGAAGCTCTGAGAAACCCTGTTAGAGAATTGCACCAAGATATGCAACCAGACTCTGGAAAGAATGCTCCAATGTACACTGGCACTCCCCAGTGCATCAGTCCGTTTGTGCATTGGTTCTGCTGTGCATCAGTCGCTTTACTGTCTCCAGCAGCCCTTTCCTGGATGTGGGCATCCCAGAACTGCCCAGTTCTCATTCCAGCAGATGGAAGTCTGCTTACAAAGACATGAGCCCTTGACAGGATTTCCTGTCAATGGCCATTTCCACACTACACTGTTATAGTGCTATTATTCTACTTTTTTTTTTGGTCAGTACTTACTGGTTTTTATTAGTTCTGCATATAGAATGTCAATTTCAAATTCTCATCTCCCCTTCCCACAAAGCATTATGACAAAATCAGGAGGTGCCCATTAATTGCACTGTTTCATCTGTCACTTCAAGTCCAAAAGAATAACTTTTTCAGTAAGAACTCCTGTAGTTCCTTTCTCACATCTGTATCTCCCTTGCCTTTCCCCCTTTTTGTTGGATACATCATAAGGATAGGGGAAATCCAGCTTCTTCTTGCCAAGGACACAGGAATGAATGCTACTGCCAGAGCCCAGATCATTGTAGATGCCAACTGCAATAGCATCTCTCATCCTATAGAATCCTGGGATTTGCGGTTTAGGGAGAGGCCTTTAGAATTCTCAGCCAGAGAGTTCTTTGGCCTCGTGAAACTACAAGCCCCAGAATTCCACAGGATGTTGACAGTGGAATAATAGCACTATAGCAGTGTAATGCGGAAATGGCCGATGTCCACTCTGTTTTCCAAAAGCTGCACTGTGGATTTGCCACTGACCTGGTCACGGAGCAGTCAGTATGTTGAGACTTTATGACATCATGGCCATTCAGCCATCAGGGTCAGCGCGAAGCACAGAGAGGAGGCTCCAGCTGTGCGGTCATCAGTATGGATGGACCTTTGACTTAGGCAAGGCCTGCTGGATCAGACAAAAGATGTATCTAAACATTCCTTTCCTCAGCAATGGCCAGACTGCTTATGAATTTCTACCTTCTGCCAGACAATTAAATAAGACCTTGGTAGTAATTCGTTGCAACCTTGCTGTGAATTGTAATTTATTTATTAAAGATTACTTATCCATTTATTAAAGTATTTTTTCTCCCATCCTATAGCTAAGGATCTCTGGGCAGTATACAATAAAATCTACTTGATCAATTTCACTTTTGGGGGCTACAGCTCTCAGAATCCCGCAGCTGGCATTCTTACAATGCTGTACACCCCCACTCCAGGATATGATTGGCAAAATTATAAATCATACACTGTTAAGGCTGAAAAGCCATGCTCTCAAAGAGGACTGGTTGAACACATGCAAAAGTAGGTCAAGGCATGGCCAGGTCATATCAGTCAGGAAGCTCCAGTGCTAATAATCCCCTCAACGACTCAACCGTCAAATACAATAGCACACAAAAGTTGTTTCAGTAGAGCAACCGATTGTCACCAACCTGTTCCCTCTTCCTACTGAAGCTCTCCTTTGTTTCCTCACCTGCCCAGATATTAAGAAGCTGTCACGATTCCCATCAGTGCTTTGTCACTTCATGCTAAGGCCATTAGCCTATTCCAGACCCCATTGTTTGCTCTGCCAGAGAGCTACTAAAACGTTCCCCATCAGGGCAAAAACAGGGTATTTAAATCCTTGCTCTGAGCTAGACAGCTTGTACTACATTGGACGTAGTACATGGGACCCAGGCCGTCATTCTGCTGCTCAGATTCCCGTTCTTATACTGCCCTTGGACCCCTTGTCTGAGCCATATCACTTTGTCTCTTCTCTCCAGATAGGTAGATATCACCGATTTCATCCCAGCTTCTCACTATCCAATTTTTCCTTCAGTTAGCCTTGTATGGTTGTGGGACTGCTTGAATCTTGTGTGTGTTTGTGATTGTCACCAATAAAACATCATTCTAATCTCCAACTGCTGTCCTTGCATTAGTACCGGTATATATAAGTGGAAGGATCCTAGAAGGTTACTCTGCTCTTCCAGGCCTCCCTTTGAGCTAATAATTTGCCATCATTCCATAGAGGCAGCGTCACTGTAGGTGGACCTTTGTGCCCACCTTTTGGGGTAACAGTGTGGCCGCTGGCAACATATTGTGCATGTGTTGGCTGGAGGATTATGGAAGTTTTAGCCCCAAAAGTGGAATTTCTGAACTTTGGTAAGTAATTTCAGCTGAAGACCTGGTATAGCATAGCTGGATGCTTTAAATGGATGTGTTTGTGTGTAGAAACATAGACACTTTATTGAAAATATTTAAAAAAAAATAAAATTTGACATTGAAAAAAATGAAGGAAACAAATAATATCAAATACAGAAAAAGGGCAAAAAGAAGATGAATTCATAACAATTATAAAATATGAACGTATTTCAAAAAGATGTGCAACCTATACTTTTCTGTCATAGTTCCTTAATATATACTAACAAAGTTTAGGGTTTCTTTCATTAATGACAACTTATCATATTGTTTTTACAATCAAAATTATATGTTAATAGTAATATTCCACACACCCTTTTTCTACTTTGTCTACATTTCTGAAGTTTGGCAAGTAATTTCAGCTGGAGACTTGGTATAGCATAGCTGGATGCTTTAAATGAAAGAGTGTGTGTGTTACCCTGTTTACTGGGGTCCCGGGAGGGACACCTAAATAACCAAACAACAACACACAATATTTGGGGAAATTAGCTGGAGCACTCACTTAAGCTAGCGAGAGGCAGGGTAACTTAGCAGGATCTTGCAACCCAATGTCTACGGGGTCAGATCAGCCAAGCAGCCACACAGATATACAGTAATGAAAATGATGCTTTATTGCAGACAGACAAATATTAAAGACACCACAATCACACAGCTAGCTAAGAAGATAGAGCTTGAGTTAAGGATAGAGATTTTCGGGGGAAATGGGTGATACGACACCTGTCTCGTCATCCTGGACCTTGCGGAAAATCCAGGGGTGCAGAGAAGAAACTCAGCTCGATTAGCTGAGGGGAGCTCGCCAAGCTCAGCAGCAGCAAGAGGGGATGAAACTCAGGAGCGATCCGAGGTTGCTGCGGTCTCAGCTACTGGAGCTGAGGGGAAGGCTCACTCAGGCAAAGCGGCAGCAAAGTGGGATGGAACTCAGGAGCGATCCAAGGAAGGTCTCGGAATCAGGGGTTTTTATAGGGTGAATTGGGACTGCAGGCTCTGCCTTACTCAGGGACAACAATGAGGTTTGGGTACGAGACAATGTCTCCGAAAGGTCACAATTTAGCATGATTGAGTTAAGTCCGAATTGACAAAGAGGTAGGCTGTATGCAAATGCTCAGTGCTTGGCCTTTAAGCTTCTAGCTTGCCAAGTTACCTGCTCGGGGCAGGGAGTCCTTTGTAAACAGCGTGCATACATAATGAGGGTGTTTGCAGAGAGGTCTCCTAAAGCGGGGATCTGGCTACTTCTGGCCTGCCTGTATGGTCTTGGGATATTGCAGCGTTTGATGGCCGAGCCTAGTTCTGGGCTTGTCCAGGGGCCTCTCAAACACGTGGAGAGGGGTGGTGGGAGAGAGCCAAATTATTGATATCAAAATGATATCTTTATGCTATCTCCAAGGAGGCCTAACCTGCAGTAATGTGTGTGTGTGTGTGTGTGTGTGTATATATGTGTGTGTGTGTATGAATTTCATTAAAACAAATTTTGCCGACAGATGGATTGTCATGCTGCAGCAGTAAGTTAAGGATCCCTTGAGATCGAAGGATCTGTTTCTTCTCTCTTTCATGTGGATCCTGTTTCAGACTTAAAATCCCCCTATTTCTTTCCTGTGTTCAGCCCAGTTCTTCACTCCACTTCATTACTCTGAGGTTTTGATGTTTTTAACCTGATCTCTGGGTGAACAGAGAAAAACCAATGTAGTTGATCCACCTCTTCGGGACAGAGGGGTCAAGTGGTAACTGCCAGGTGTCGGCACAATCCCTCTTACAACTTTAGCTGTCTTTGCAAAGCCCTCTGTGTTTGTAGCAAGATGCCCAGCTGGGAGAAGAATGAATCCCTTCTGCTTCTTGGGCTTGTTTTCTTACTGAGCTGGTGGACTTGCCGAGTTTAATTGAACGAGGTTCATCGTGCCAAGATTCAATCAAACATGCAAGCCCTGGCAGGCGTTGAAAAAGACGGGTGCCGCAGAAGCGGGCAGCCAAAAGGCTTTAGAACAAAGCTTGGAATGTTATCATTTTCTCTCTCCCTCTCTATGTAATTATTATTCCTTCATTTATTTGTCAGAAGCACTCATTAGTGTTATTAGATATCTGGCATTTACAGAATGAGGGCATTCCTAATATTCCACCCTCTTCCCCTTTCTCCTAAAAATACACAAAATGCAAATCAATCAATCAATCAATCAATCAATAACCTATCTATCTATTTATATGCTACCTTTCTTCCAGAGTGGGACCCAAGGTGGCTTCCAGAATAATTAAAAAAATATACAATGTAGTTTAAAACAATTAAAATAGCCATATAAGGACAGTATAAAATATTTATTTATTTATTTATTTATTTATTACAATTCCCCATAATAACCATCCAAACGCAGCATTTTAGGAATAACATGTAAATGTTATTAGCGTCATTGACAAATATGATGTTGCCAGTCATTTTTTTAAAGAAAGGATTAATGCCATTTTGCCCTTGTTAGCATGAGTGTGATGTGTGTACACAGAGCACTGTTACTTATAATATCTTTTTTCCAAGCTCTGTATTCTTTGTCTTGCTACAAAGATAGCTAAAACGCTGTTTAAATTTTGCCAGCAAACCCAAGCCCATTCTGAAATTTAGCTTTCCTGACTTTCTTCCTCCAAGTACTGGCTGTTGGTATGTTTTCCTCTTTGATGATTTCAACCCCATCTTACCTTTTAGGGACCATAACACCAAGAATCTACTGGCCATGTTGGACACAAGATTCTGGGAATTGTGGCCCCAAGAAGTACTTTATCACAGGCCAGTTCATTCCCAGAGCTTGGGAGTAATAACTAGCTATTGGTAATCTATGTCTTTCTCCAATAAATAAGATGTAATTATATTATACTTCATAGGTATAATTTCACCTTCTTTTAACAGTGGTGTTCTGTGGCCACTGATCATGATCACTTCTCCTTTGACTGTTTTGGTTTCCCTCCCCAGTTCACAGCTAGTTAGAGTTATCTTCTTTCAACAGACAGACAGATATTTTTTCTGCAAACCTTGGGGCATCCCTAAGCCTTCAGGAGCTTCCCTATTGTGTGTGAATGGTGCTATCCTGCCAACCTAAGGGTGAAAGTGTTGGAAAAATGCCAACACTCTCTCCTCCCCCCTCTTGTTTTAGGGCAAGTGGGGCTTAGACAGCACCGGGTTTCTTTTCCTTTGCCTGCCAAAGCCTTCTCCCTTCTCACCTATAGCCTCATCATTTGTGCCTGTAGCACTTAACTGCATGGTCATGAATACTTTTGGTGTTCCGATGACCAGATCATGTGACCTAAGAAAGTTCCTAGAATTATTGGTCTTATAAAAGACCCCCTTTCTCAGATCTCCCCCTCTTCTTCTCCATTTTTGCTTCTTCTTCCTTCTCTCTGACCATGCTTTGCATCTCCATCAAGAAGATGCTGAGTTAAGAATGAAGCTACCGTCTTACCTGATCTATTCATTAGTTCATCAGGATGTAAGTTCCTCAATGCATATGTAAATATAAAAGCCATTAGCAAACTTTTCTAAGTTTGGAACTGAAACTGCCTGCCTTGTTTTGTTTTCTTAGTCAGTTTCAGATCAGGTAAGCCACACAGAAATCTGGGCATGCTTTTTCTGCTACTCTGCTAAAAGAAGGCAGATTTCTAACACTTTTAGCTTTCATAGAATTTCCCAAAAAGGACTAACACCCTAGAAAACTCTAACTCCTAACAGGAAGTATGGATGTAATTCTTGGCAAATTTTATTCTTAAAGGTAGCAACAATTTGTTTCACAACTTTGTGCTCACAGCAAAGAAGGTTTTGAAAACAGCACAGCTTTTGACAACAATTCACAGTTTGGGACTTATTTGCGCAATATTCACACATGGTTGTTTTGCATGGAAAACATCATCTTCCGTAAAGCAAATTTTCTGCACAGAAAACACTGTTTTTGGCTAAAAAAAAAAAAGAAAGAAAGAAAAAGAATTCTTTATGGAGTTGAGTCCCAAGCCATGAAGATTCTCCTCAGTCTAGGGTTCTCCTCATCATTTGAGAAACATGTTTTTGAACTTCTTCTTTTTTTTTTGAAAGGGGGGGCAATATTCAAATATTTTTCTCATCCCTAGCTGGCACCAAGAGAATGAGTCTACCATTAGTAAACACAGTCTGTTGTGTTTCCATCACTCCCTGTGACTCTATTGTTTAGATCTGATGCAAGCTGTTCTCAAACGCCCATAGATGCATGCACGCTTTTCTCCTTCTGCCAGAACAGCACATTCTTGTGGGCAGCTTTACTGGAAATTCTTCACCTATAAAGTGCCCATTTCTCTGTTAACTTCCAGGAGAAACAGGGGAAAGAATGTCGCGTTTCACAATGGTACAGTATTTCAGCTGGAAGGGCCCTTTAGCTTCATTGTTCTCTCTTCCAAAAAGCTGAAATCTTCCCAGGCAAGGGAGGTTGGGATGGACTTTTGTTGACATGGGCACTGGATTGCAAGGGTTTTGCAGAGGAATGACCCTGCACCGACTTGGCATAAAACTGAAAAATCTCTCCTAGGCTCCACCTGCTGCTGAATTTCTCCATTAAATTGGCTGTCCAAAGCTGTTGCAGGTGTCTCAGTTCATAGCAAAGCCTTGAGGGAGGAGAAAGAGTTGCAGCTGGTTCAAAAAGCTAGTTCATGGGGCCAAGACTTGGGGCCAAGACTGTAATGGTTATAGTATTTATTTACTTAATTTATGTTTCATCTTCCTCCCAATATGGGGCCCAGGCTAGCTCACAACAGGAGTTAAAACAAAATACAGTTAAACCAATGAATAACCCAAATGTTAAAAGAACAGTTGTTTTAAAAACATTAATTTAACGCTTTTTGAAAGGGAATTAAAATGCAATAATGACTATAGAAATCCCACACACTCCAACTAAAAGACCTTCTGACACAGACAGTTAACACTCAAAGGCCTAGGGAAATAGAAAAGTCTTCACTTGTTGGTGAAAAGATAGCAGAAAAAGGGCCAACCTAGACTAGGAGCAGCCACCAAGAAGGCCCTTTACGATGACCTCACCAAATGGACCTGTGATGGTGATGGGGTTGAGAGAAAGTCCTCTCTTAGGAGGATCTGAAAACTTGGGCAGGTTCATATTGAGAGATGCAGTCTTCCAGACAGTCGGAGTATCTGGGTCCCAATCCCATCGTCAGTCACAATGTTGACTGATTACCTTTTGGCCCATCACTAGCTCTTAGCCTAGGGGAGAATCAGTGCAACAGGTCCAGGGCCCAGTTGTCACCCCCGGGACTCTATGGGAGCCAAAATGATCCACCAAAATGCAAAAAAAGAAAAAAAAGCACAGACTCAGAAGGGGGCCAGAAACCTACTTCTGCTGTTAAAAAACTGGGAAGGTGTATTTTAAATACGGGGAGAGGAAAACCTCTTTGAAAAGTGAATGGATATTCCTACAGTCTTCTAGAAGGGGCTATTCATCTGATTGGAGAGAAGAAGTTTAGCTTGGGGAAGATGAATGAGTTAAGGGCTGCTGAAACAAGCAGGGAGGGACACATGGTGCCACGGCTGCATTTTGCCAATCCCCATCTTAGCTTAACCTAGAAGGCTTTGAGGGTTGAGGAGAAGGAATCTGATATTTAAAACCCCCCGAAAACAAGCGTATGTAACAAGTAACCAGTCACGGATGGCAGGCTTTGATAATCAGACAGATATGGGCCTCTGGCCCCCACTTATTTGCTCTGTACATTGTGCCTCTGATGTCTGTTTCCTCCACCTGCTCAGAAGTGACCAGAACAGGTAGGCCATTTCTGCATCTTACCCTTTTCCATCATCATCCTGGCATCATCCTGGCAGCACTTTTGCCAAGATAGGAATGTGTCCCCAGTGCGCCCCTCTGCACCAGGCCAGCTGCCTGCGGGTAGGAGCGTGAGTGACCTAGATCGCACTTCCTAGATCGCACTTCCGCCTGTTCCACAAGGCCACCAGAAATGGGAGCACTGTGCGATCATGAGCCATTGATGGATTTTTTCCATTAATGGAATATCCCACAATCATGGCAGGTGGGGATGTGTTGGCAGTGGGACCACACTGGCATCATGCAAAAGCCCAACTCAGGGCTGGCAGCAACATGTCCCCATCATGGGACAGTGAAGTCATGCAGAAATGGCTGTAATCTTCCCTCCATGATATGCATACTATCATGCATAGTATCATGCATACTATCATGCATAGTAGCATGCATACTATCATGCATGCATACTATCATGCATAGTAGCCAACTGCATGCATACTATCATGCATAGTAGCCAACTCTAGGGGCTTCTGTACCCAAATATAACTTCTTTATTTGGTGGCTTTCCTGAAACAATGAGGGGATTTTTTACACCTACCTATGAGCATTGTTGTTGCGTGCCCTCAAGTCATTTCTGACTTAGGGCAACCCTAAGGCAACCCTATCATGGTTTTTGGGGAGGGGCTGAGAGTGCGTGATGTGCCCAAGGTCACCCAATGAGTCTCCATGGCTGAGCAGGGAATCAAACCCTGCTCTCCGGGGTCATAG
Organism: Iguana delicatissima; assembly: GCA_948472985.1. Lineage (NCBI taxonomy): Eukaryota > Metazoa > Chordata > Lepidosauria > Squamata > Iguanidae > Iguana > Iguana delicatissima. Next base: position 37,238 of record CAOKZL010004210.1, read on the forward strand.
TCCCACCTTCATACTACACACACAAGGTAATTAGTCCTGTTTTGTAGCCATAAGTTCACAGCGCCAGTCTGCTGCACTTTGCTAATATAAACACCAAATATTCTTGCTGTTGGGACCTTCCATTTGCAAACCCCTTCTCTACCATTGAATCAGTTTCAAGATCCTTTGGCACAGAGTTTATATGACTCTGGCATACAAATTTGGCAGAGAGGACACAAAGGCCTGGCTAGACTTTACTGCAGTAGGGGCAGCTCTCCTGTTCAGCTGAAATGCTACTGATTAATCTGGCCTCAAAGCCCAAAATATGTGCTGTGTTAAAAATATAAGCTCTCAAAATCCTGAAGGCTTGCATTTATGCACGGCAAACAATGAAGCACAGGATCGCAGATGCACAGGAGAACCCAGGACAGCTCAGCTGGTTCTGTAGGTGTAATCCTGACTTCAGGAGTCAGCAGGTACCTTGAAGTGCTGAAGGGGGAACAGAGAAGGTCTCATGCCCATGGATTAATTCCTTTCCCTTCCAAGCAGGGATGGGATTTCAAGGAGAGTTGTTGTCTTCAGCTTTCATGGGCCAGATATGGCCTACAGCCATGCAGTTTCCCCTCCCCATCTAAATGATCAGTCTCATCCATGGGAAACTGGAGCTGTTGTTGCTGTTGTTGTTAGCTTTGCTAATACCCTACTTTTATACTCCCAGGCAACGTTGTAGCAAGGGTGTTGTACAGTCCCTGTTACCAGTCCCAGTTAACAATCTGGCTGCATCTCTTTGTATCAGTTGAAGTTTTTGTGCAGCTTTGAAAGATAGCCCCACACAGTGTGTGATGTAGTAGTTACAGGATCTAATTGAGACATGAGTCATCTGAACATATCTGGCATTTCCAGGAATGGAACCAGCCAGTGCACTAGGGGCCTTTCCACACTGCACTGTTATAGTGATATTATTCCACTTTCAACATCGTCTGGAATCCTGAACTTTGCAGTTTATAGAGGGGCATTTAGACTTCTCAGCCAAAGAGTTCTTTGGCCTCCATAAATTACAAACCCCAGAATTCCACAGGATGTTGAAAGTAGAATAATAGCACTATAACAATGTAGCGTGGAAATGCCCAGGTTTAATTGTGCAAACACACTCCTGGCCAACACAGAAGCCTGGGCCTCCAGGCTCAAGGCTGAGTCCAAGTGTGCACCCAAGCTGCAAACCTGTATCTTCAAGCGACAGTGTAGCCACATCTAATTTAAAGCTCTTAATGGCAGCAATGACGCCTTAAGAGAGGCATCCCAGCATTTTAAAAGGCGGAGGAACACTTACAAAAGCTGCAAAGCCACCAAATAGAGGAGGATGAGTGGCCCTCTGGGGAAACACAGAGGCCTGGACTGGGACTCAAGGAGGGCTAGATTTGGCCCACAGCCTAAGGTTCCCCACCTTGCATTGAAGAACACTGGGAGTGATGCTGGCCCCTGGTGGCTGTATATGTCACCCAAACTGATTTCTTTGGAAGGAGTTAACTTCCCTAAGCCTTCTTAACAAACCAAGCAAAGGTTTGAAAACATCATTATAATGCAGAAGGCCAGGAGGAAAATAGGGCTAAAGCAAACAATGGAGTGTGTTTCTTGAGTGAGGAGCTGAAGGATTTGCTATTGTTAGATCTTTTGTTCTTGATTTTTAATGCAGAGCCCACAAATGCCAGACAGGAATCCTGTTTGTAAAAGCAGCTTCTGAGAAGAGTGTTTTGATGGGGAGCTAGTCAGCGCTATCAAAAACAGGAGACTAGGTCAGCATGAGATGTCCCCCCTCCCAAAACCAAGGGCCACTAGGTCCCATATTTTATAGAACAATTCTTGAGGGATTTACCATAGAGACTACTAGTGTTGTTCCTAGCATCCCCTCCCCAACTTCCAGACTGATTTTAGCTCATGCTTCAGCTTCTACAAATACGTAGGGCAACCATATGCCATGACTGAGATACCACGTTGTGTTTGCATAGGGTAAAGCTAGAAAGCCAGCTTAGCGTAGTGGTTTGAACATTGGACTGTGTCCCTGGAGGCTAAGGTTCAATTCCCCCCTCATCCATGGAAATCCACTGAGTGACTCTCAACCCCCAGAAAACCCTGCTTCAGGGTCACCACAGGTCAGGTTCACCACAAGTCATAAATAACTTCAGGGTCACCACAAGTCATAAATGACTTCAAGACACAGAACAGCAACAGAGTAAATCTACAGTCACAAAGGTACATTGTGGTAGTGCTACACCACCTTTCTGCTAAATGCTAGCAATATGCAAGAGATGGTACATCTGCCAATGTGCTTGCTTGTTGTCCCAGTGTGCAATGGAGAAGGCACAGTGGCATGGTTTCTGCAATCCAGGTGAACCTATTGGTCACTCAGCTGATGAAGAGTTGTGCAGATCAAAGAGTATTCAATTGCATATGCAGTGGTTGCACTTACGGAACTCTACTTACATAGTAGTGAACCAATTACATCCACTGTGCAGTGGCTAGAAAAGTACAGTCACTTGCATAAAGGATTTAAAGGATTTAACATCTGCATATGGTACTGACAAGATTCCAGATCATGTCAGTGGGGCAGTGAAACTAGTCTGGGACTTAGATCAAACTTTAAAGGAACTCTCCAATGTGCTGCATCTATTTGGGGGATGGGATTTAGCACCACAGATAGCCCTTTAAATTTCAAAAGCAAATTCACTACTCCACTAACAGGAGAATTGCTGGTGATCAGACATCCATCTGCTCCAACACCCCATTCGCATCTCTGGCCAGTTCTCCTTCACTGTTAGATCTTCAGAAATTAATATGCAAAGTGTGTAAACTGGAGACCTCTTTTTAGCTATGGTGTTGTAGTAGAGCCAGGATTTTAAGATCCAAGGGCAGTGGCATCATCTGTCATCCCCTTAGACTTCCCTATTCCCTCTGAGCTTAGCTGCAGTCAAGAACTTGGAAGTAAAAGTTTCCAAGTCACATAGTTACCTGCAACTACCTACTTTTTGTAACAAGAGAGAGAGAGAGATGCACATATCAGAATATTCATGAATTTTCCCTTAAAGAAGATGAAAAAAGGGCTAACAGGAGATGAGAATGCTACACGGATCCTAAGAAACACATTCTGTACTGTGCTTGTTTAGTGTTAAGTCTACACTTCCATAGTTAAGTGATGGTTTTCTACAGCTCCTTTTGGCTAAAGGCCAACATTGTGCAACCAACTGAGTTGGTTGAGTTGTTTGCTCTTTCCAGTGGAATTGCCAGTCCCACTAAATCAAGTTGTACATTGAAGGCCCTGATGAGTGGTTGTTGTGCCATCCAGGAATGGACAGTTGTATGTGCAACAGTCATAATTGCAAAACTTTGCTTATGTCAACAAAGTACAACCACATGGGCAAGTGAATTTAAGTCTCTACAAAACACTAATATGATGTGAACCTTAAAGGTCAGGACTCTGAGTTTATCTTGTGAAGTACAGAATGCATCATTATAGAGCAAAGGGGGGCAAAGTGTGGTCTGGGGACCCCATGTGTCCCTCAGGGCCCTTTCTTGGCCCCCAGGAGTCAAAAATGCATTTTTTTTTCAAAAATGATTTTTGCACAATTTTTTAATTTTTTTCCCTCAAAAGCACCACTAAATGCACTCTGATGGATGTTCAGGGTATTTTCACCCCTTGGCCCCCAGGGGTTAAAAACATGGGGGGATGCACCAATATACTCTAAAATGTCCACTGGGGGCATTTCCACCACACTTTGCAGGCTACCTGAGCCAATTTAGGTCCAAGAGAGGCCTTCTTTTGAAACCTAAGATGCCTTCATGCCCCCAGAAGCATTTGGAGCAAAACAACTTTTTTGTTGTGTCTGCAGGAGCAAGTGTGGCATTCCAAGGTCTCTTAGGGGGCTAACACAGCCTCCTCCACTTGCTCACCATTGTTATAGAGGGACAGAAAATTTTAGACTGTGCCATTGCAATATAATGAAAAATTGGCAAGCTTTCACTATTGATCTTTTTTTTGTCTGCACAACTGTGCAATAAAAAAGGATTTTGATTAAGCAGGATTTGGACTAAATGGACTGATGATACACTGTGTTGTATTAGCAGCTGTCCATTTTGATGCACAAGGCTTTCATGAACTTCTATCAAGTCGGGGAAAGTGCTGATAGAAATGTGCTGCCTGAGAAAACAATTGCGCAAGGCGCACTAATGTGACTTTTGATTGTCTGTCATCAGCATTGTCTTTGGAAATGGCTTGTGTTTTCTTTCTTTAAATTACAACCACTGTCTGGATTGCTCTCTCTTTCTCTCTCTTTTCCAGCCTATAATCACCTTGAGCAAACACACACACACACACACACACACACACACACACACACACACAGAGAGAGAGAGAGAGAGAGAGAGAGAGTTTTGAGCAAAGTCTGAAAGTTTTCCAGCTTTAGAATCAAAAGTACAACTTCTGTTTCCCAATCTGAGCTTTCAAATTGTCTCCATATGTTTGTAGAATTTGACCTCATTAGCCAGCTGATTGTCTCTGCAACATTAGCACTTAATCATTCAAGGGCATACTCTCCTCCCTCTACCTATAAAGAGTATTAAATTTAAAAGAGCTGAGGTTCCATTGATCTATAGATGGGTTTTATTATTACCAGGAGAAGGGGGCAAGCATGCATTGAAAAGTTTCCGGGGCTATTAAAAGAGCTTTCAGGATGATCTCAGTTGTTCAGATTTACGGTGGGAAGTTTTAGGAAGTCCCTCTGGGATGTTATCATCCATAAAACCAGGGAGAACTGTAATGTGGGAATAAAAACAAGGTAAAAATGTATGTGGTCATTCCAGTAGGACTTCCTGGGATACCAGAGTGCTTTGCAAGTCTTGTCTTGTTCATCTTTTCAACAAACTTTGAAACAGACATCAGTGGTTCTTAACCTGGGGTCTGGGGATCCCTGGGGGTCTGTAGAGTCCTCACA